>JAVHNF010022001.1:16845-27425 GCA_034783455.1 Micropsitta finschii | reverse complement strand
ATTAAATCTCAATGAGTCTCAAAAATTGTTTTTTATCTTGGTAAGTGAAGGAGTTGTGTCTCAGTGATGGACAGTTGTCCGTACATATCTCTTGTTTCACAAGCTTGCTCTCACACACATTATATGCCAAACTCACTGATTATGCAGCCATTTGGAAACTGTTGTGCTCACGCTCAGAGGGAAACTGAGGCACATATGGAACATTATTTCAAGCTCTAGTGTATGCATAATGATCTTTCATAGCCATTTCAAAATAATGCATCCATGACTTTTTCATTCCACAAAAGAAGCATTGTAGCTTTGCAGAAGAAATGTTTGTTAGGATGAAAAGCTATGTGTTTGGGACCTATGCTGCTGAATTTCACTCTGAATCTATTAGTTTACCTCCAGGCTACCTGGATGATAGTTTGGTACTACTGCTGCTTTAAGAAAGTCTTCAAGTATTGTCTCACTCGATTAATCTCTTTCTTTTGTTACTTGTCATCTTACTATTCAGATTCAGTGCTTAATTTCCTTTAAGTTGAATAAAAAAAGAAAAAGAAAAAAAGTGTCAATATTGGAGAATGTTGCTGAAAATGCATTTCAAAAAATGACATTGTTTTGCCCTCCTTGGGGAATACATGTTCTAAAATGATCAGCAGTAGAAAACTTGCACTTTCCAGCTGCACTGTGTGTGAGATTTACAATTAAAAGAAGGCAATAAAGTATCTTTTTATCCTTACACACAAGTAAAAATAGATATTTACTGTATATGTCAAAAGAAAAAAGTAAGTGCGTGACCACCATGAGGGCACGTCTTCTTACAAGATACTCTCATAACCAACAGATGGTCCACCTCATGGAAAAATCTTAAGGGATCTGGGAAAGGAAGTTAGTACTTATCTTCATGTTGTATGAGTCTTTTCAGATTTGCTCCAATGTCTCCTGAGTCCAGTAGACTGTCACCTCATGTGCACATCTTTGCACATCTTTGTACTAAAATGAATGGAGTTCAGTCTGTACCTTCTCTACAAAAGTAATGGCACTGTACTGCAGCCAGCTGAATATTGGCATTTTATCAAGTTTTATATTCAGCATAATGAAATTCAGTGAAAAATGCAAGTTGCTGTCTTTGACAGAATGGATGAGATTCAAAGCCTATGAAAAGAAGTTAATGTGAAAGCCTTGATTCTTGATAATGCAGCTAACTTGGAAATTTGGGCAAGGCAATGTGAAAAGGAGCTATTGCCTGACTATTTTGTACTGAGTTGAGCACATAAATGCTTATGGACTATAATCCCATGTTTCACGCATATTTTTGTTACAGCTCGGGGTAAATGCAGAAATCCAAAGCAAAGCTGTTAAGTACAGGCTGGCAGAGGAAATGCTTGGTAGTGTGACTGATGAAAAGGCTGAATCTTATCTGGCTAAAGCACCAACTTTTCAGTTTCTCATTTCTTACTGAGGAGTTGCAAAGTTCTGCCTCGAAATATGAAGCTTGAAAGTTATAGAAAATACTGGTGCTTTATCATCAATGCTAGCTAGAAACTAATATTCAGGAAGAGAGCAAAATGTCAAGGTGAATGGAGATAATGTTATATCAGAACTGATTTTTAAAGAATTTTATTATATCTAGCGGCATAAACAAAGACTCTGCAGAAACTGAGTCAGTGGAAGAGGGTCAGACAGAAAAGAAAGGGGAAGGTCTGCAATATATATTAAGGCTAATATTGGATGTGATCACGTATTTCTCTTTTGCTTGAGATGAGCCTGAATTGTATAATTCAATGTGAATAATGCAAATACATATTAAGATTTGTTCCTGTGACAGTGAGGGTTGTGTTTAGGACATTATAGTAAAGATAGATACAATCTTTTCCTTACTTACAATTAGTTTTCTGAACCAAAGTCACTATATTCAATTAGTAATAGCTCAACTATAGAATAACTTATGTAATTGGATGAAAGTAATAAGTTGAGGTTAAACAATGTAGTAGAACAGCTTGTACAATGTTAATAAGCAGACCGTATGCATTTACAAAATATTTATAAAAATAATATGTGCATTTATAAAAATATTATTATGAGCATGTAGTAATTTTGCTAGCCTAGATCTGAGTATCTTTGTTTCTATGCAGTAAAATACCACTACCTGCTCTGTAAATTGGAAAACTTGTACCATTGCTATCTTTCCTGTATCTTACTATGAACAGCCAGAATGTTTTGTCCTGTCAACTACATGGTGTTTTTCACAGTTTAAACACCTCCACGAATGCTAGCAACCTGATATATAAGCATTAGTAACTTTTTAAGGAAAAGAAAAAACAAACAAGTCCATACAATCTCACACTTGGAAAGCAGTGCAGACAAGGATACAGAAAAAAAGTACTGGTTTTAGAACTACTTTCAGTTAAGCCTGGCACACAAGCCACATGCAGTTCTTTAACTTCATGCAATAGGCTTTGGATCAATGCTGTTTATTAGTGCTATTGTTACATTCTTCTCAAATTGATAAATAAACATGATCCATTGCACAGGGCATTTTATTTTATTTTATTTTATTTTATTTTATTTTATTTTATTTTATTTTATTTTATTTTATTTTATTTTATTTCTTTTTTATGAGAATATACTGCAACTTGTCTTCACTGAGTATATTAGGTGCTACTAGATTTTCCCTTTTGTTTTTCTTTTAGAGGTATCAGTAATGCTCCTGCATAATGACGCATTCTCCATTCTGCCATTTCAGCATTGCTGGTCCCGCTGTCATCCACAGAAATTCCCAAATTGGCATGTTAGTTTAATTACTGACTTTAATTTTCAGAGGTATTCTGGCATAGTTCAGAATAAAACTAAGGAAACATATAGGAAAATTGCCACTTGTGAAGCTGTATTGTATTGTATTGTACTGTATTGTATACTATTACTGTTGGTTCTGCAGTGTGGAAAAATAATCTGTTTCAGGGATCATATGACTGTATTCAATAACTTGATATGTCCTAATGTCTCTTAGCCAGTAAACATTCTCAAACCTGATAAAACTACTGCAACAGTTTCCGTTAATCACTATTGAGAGTGTTCTTGTGCATAAGTGTTAATCATCGAAACTACTTGCAAGTTTTATTTTGACAGACTTTTTCCACAGGTAAAAGTGGAAAAAGGAGCATTGCTCATATAACAAGCCAAATATCTTGAGTGACTAGTAGACTGTATATTGGGTTTAGATCAATTTGGATTTACTCCCAAAGGAATACTTAAGTATTCTGGAAAGTTATATACTTCACGTGTGATAGACTGATACCCTATATAACAGAGTATCTATTCGTACACAAATGCAATAAAATGGAACCAGTGTACATTAGAACAAAATAATGGGAAGAAGGACCATTTCTTAGTTTGCTTATATAGCATCCAGTATGTATTGACATCACAGTTGCTAGGACATACATATTCCTGTCTCCAAGCTCAATGTTACTGAAGTAATCACCTGGGGCATAGAGAGGAAGAGTGCACAAGCACTCTTCCTTGGAACATTGATGATTTTTATAGCCCAGACAAAGATAGAAATTTTTAAAATAGAAGATGTTACAAGGTACAAGAAACTTACCCACTGTCAGATGGGAATTCTGTGGTAGGACTGGGAAAAATGTGTCTTACTTGCCTTCTACCATGCCTTACTTCTAAGCTTACTGTCTTGGAAACATGCCTATTCCTGTATTTTCATAGCATCTTTTTTTTAATTTTACATAACCCAGTTGTTTTGCTGGGTTTTGACTGGAGACCATGGGCTGTGGAATGAGTGTGCTGTGCAGGTGTGGGTAAGCTGGTGCCTACTTGGTCCACCTTGCTTTAGAACCAGGAAAACTAACTGGAACTAGAGATTTCAGGTTCTCCTGTCAGAATAGCTTCCGATATAAAGGCTTGTTTGATACTGCCCATAATGAAGATCTTCCAGTTTTAACCCCAGTCTTGAAATAAACATTTTGTTGATCTGAATATCTTCAGCTCATTATTTTTTTGGATTTTTTTTCTTTTCTTTTTTCTCTTACTTTTAGCTGATTGTGGCAGTTTTGTTAAGGTTCTTCCAACCATTCTTTATAAAAAGTTGCTGTGAGGGCTGGGTAGATTTTTAAAAGGGCTTTGATGATCACCATATATAAAATGTATGGGAAAGTGTTTCATCTTGTTGGAGCAGAGCTTTCGTAATTATCACATAGGTCTAGTGTTGAGGGGCAGCTGCATCTGCTTGTGTGCTCATAGCTTTTCAGGGGAGGTGTGGATATTTAGGAATGTAGTGGTTTATTCTTGTATGCCTTTGGCATTTCTGTGCTACTGGAGTTCCTTCTGTGAAGAGAATGCAGCCTCCACCAGGAAGAAGGTTTGTAATCATCATCCATGTTCTCTGCTAATCTGGATTTACTTCTTTTCATTCATACTGGTTTAGAATTCTGCTTCATCAGTTATGTCCTTGTTTTAAGGATGTCAGCCTCAGGGATTGAAAATAACAGACAAAATACAGAAGCCATTAACTTATGGCACATACAGGTGGAGGAACAGAGTTGTCAGAGAAGCTGTACTGGAAGCAGAGAACTCTGAGCCCTTTCAGCCAGCGAAGTGCCTGAGAAGTATTCGGGAGCTTTGCTAGATTTTTACTACAATGTTTGTGCAGTGGAATTAATGTGAGTCAGCTAATTGTGTTTGCAGTAGCAGCTGCTATCTGGAAAAGGGAATACTGCTGAGATTATCAGTGGGTATACCACACATTTTACATAGTCAGTGGTAGTGGCTTGGACTTCTATTGATGAGATTGGTTCTTGTGTTTACATTTTTAACATATTTGAAATTTCCTCAATATCTTGCAGCAGGGAAAAAAAGAAATCTTCTGTTGAGTCTGTTACTAATTGTGTAATTATTTTAGTAAAACAGTATAGCATCATAAAATACTCTCATTACAAATATGTACTCAGTTTAATAGGATCCAGCTATACTTTCCCCTCTTCTGCAGAGTACTGCTGTCCTCTTCAAGGAGCCCAATTGATTTCACAGGAGCTACTAATAGATTAATACTTGACGCATGAACAGTGTCATTCCTCTCTGAAATTAATTGAGCTTTGATTGTGATCTTCTCTTAATATATTTCTAAAAAAAAAAAAAAAGAATTTGCTAGCACAAGTGTTCAACAAAACCGCTAATTTAAATTAATCTTGCACTGCGTTAATAAAAAGCAAATTTCAATTTGTAATTAAGTCTCACTGAAAATCTGACTCTTTATTTGAAGAAATGTGATGTGTTGGAGGACAGAGATAAATTAGCTATTGTTTGGCCAAAATCACACTGCCCCCTGGAGCAGTGTCCTGTGTTCCATCCTCTATACAGGGAGACCAGGCACTGAACTTCGTTCTTCAGGGTTGATATTCAAAGTTAAGCCTGTATGAAATGCCTCTGTCGGAGAAGGTGTGATAGGAGACAGTCCTTGCACTGAAAAGGTTATTAGAATAAAAAGGACAAAAAAGCATAGCCTTTTTGAAGAATCTATTCCATGTTAATAACTTGAGTTGGTCACACCTTGGTTGCACTGGGAATCGGGACAGCTCTCCATCATGTAAGGTTTGAGCCAATACTCAACCCCATGTAATGCCTCTATTCACAAAGTCATCCTTTAAGGTGACAGTGTGCTAAATATCAACAGATAGCTTTGTGAATGTATCTGTTGTGTTTCCACAGTGCATGTGCAGGAGCATAAGAAGCCAGCACATAAAACATCCAAGAAAAATTGACTAGAAAATCCAGATCTGGTATATGCTTCATAGAGAGCATAAAACTTACCAGACATTGACCTTCTTGCCACACTATATGAGCAGTGATCTTGCACTGCTCAATTCCATTATGAGTTCAAGCTGAATTGAGATGTACTGATAACTGGCCCAGCAAGAAAATTGTTGGTTCATTCTCTATATCTTTATCATAGTATGTGAAAATCATTGTTCTTAATTGCAGCTGACACAGTACAATGCAAAAAAAAGGTAGAAACCATATGAAGTTGCAGTTGTAAATGGCAGTGTCCTCAGTAAAGGCATCCGGTGATGTTGCCGAGTTCACCTTTGCCCAGTGTGATATATTTGACTTCAGGGTCAGTCGGAAATGTAGCAAAGCAGCATGTATGACGCCTCTGTCGACTGCAGTGAAACCAGGAATGTTCTTGGAAGCTGCAAAATGAATCATTATTTTCCATGGTTCCTGTTTTATGGTCCTATGGAGTCTTTCCTTAGTCGTAAAGGTCTGTTTTATATAGGAATCCTTTACAGCTCATTAGCTGGTAAAGATGAAATTATGTTATTTCTAGCATTTAAAAAACTGCAAGGGATTTGGGGGAGTGTTGAGAGCAGGAGGTGGCAGTTTTGGTATGAACTCAGTAAGAAGCTTTAATGAAATTAGTAAAGAATATAGTATTGCATTCGAGTATGAACCTTATTGTCACAGGGAGCTGTTGAGGCTGGAAGCTCTGGAGATCAGCCATTGATGTGGATTGCAGAATATATTCGCTATTGTGGTGTTAAGTTCTAAGAGGGCTACTAAGCTACATACTTGGGATTTTAACAGATATATGTGAGTCAGTTGACATATGTAGAAAGCAGAAGATTCCTTGTCTCCAGTTGAAATTTCTTCAGAGGATTCCCATGGGGGCCTTTGAGACCTTTAGGTCTAGTCTAGTTGGACAGTGCTGTATTTAATGTATGTGATATGTTACATACTTGTTCTGGGAAAAACTCTTATTTTCCTTGAAAATCTAAAGACTTTTGCCATTTCACTCTATTTTTTTCCGACTTTATTGACCAAGCTGCCAGTCTAGTGCAGTTTCACTGGAGTATCACAGGCAGGGAACATGAAGTGTGCTTTTTCCAGTATCTGTAAGTACCACTATGGTGACCTGAGGAGGCTGTGCAAGCCAGCAGTTTATTCCAACCTCCTGCCACATTAAATGACAAAAATCAGAATTTTTTTCCTTTTTTTCCCTTTGGAAATATTACTGCACCTCAAGGCTAAGAGAAATTTGGATCAGCTTTAGTGATCGCTTTAATGGCTCGTACTAACAGTCTGTATATCTTCCAGGAGCAAAATAGTATGTGTCCCTAAGAGTGATAGTTGTTTGCCAGAGCATGTCGTTAGCAGTGGTTGGTGGGTTTGGTTTGCTTTTTGAAATGGAAAAAAATAAATTCACTGCTACTTACCCATGGTTTTGGGGGGTAAAATTTTGAGAGCCACTAAGTTTAACAGAGGATACTCAGAAAATTCCATGTGTAGAGGCCACATGTGAAAGCGCTTGCAGGAAATCACTAAAAATTACTTACAACAGAAGTTATTTTGCTGCTTGTTTGTAAGGCTGCCTTGACCAGGGGTCTGTAGTAATTGTAATGATGGAGCTTGGATGTTAGGATGATGAAAAGAGACAATATTGGAGATTTTTGAGTTTGGCAGTTAAATTTTTTCTGCAGTACACCTCTAATCCAAACACATTTGAGTAGATCTTAGGTGCATCATTTTGGTGGATCAGGTTTTATGGGTCTTCTTTTAAGACCTTGGCTTTTGTTTTCCGTTCAAGTGTTGAACTCTGCTTTTTCAACTCTCCACAACATGCTCACATAAGAGTACGTGAGGTGAAGATCTGCCTTTTTAGGTGCTTAAGAGAGTTTAAAATCATGAAACTGGTAACCGGTGAATACCACCATCCCAGCTGAGAACTGCGTGGAAAACTAAGCCCCTTCAATTGGCTGTAGTGAAACAACTACAGGGGTGTGAAAGGGGAAAAGGGGTATGGAGATCCAACATAACTTGTTAAAATCTTTACATAAAGTTGTCTCTTCATCTGCTTTTTTCCCTCTCAGCTACTTGTATGTTCCTCTCTGAAGTGATAGCGAAAACACTCGTTTTGGGACTGATCACGGAGCAGCAACTGGCAGCTCCTTTGGTATTGCAAAAACTGATTTGTTTTAAGATGTGTTATTCTTTGTACCAAACTTCCTTATAGCTCGCACATGCAGTACTTGTTATGAATTAATTTATTCAGGACTACCTACTCCTGAATGCATGTCCAAATGAAGCATGCACCATATTTGAGTCAACCACAGGATGGCCTCTGCATTTCAGACCTTCAGTGTGAGCAGCCTTGCCAACACTGACTTAGTAGGGAATATGTCAAAGCCTCCTAAATATCTCCAGTTATTTCTGTTGTATCAGTGTCACCTCCTCGGTAGGAAAATTATTGATTTCTTGCGATCTCATTCAGTGTTTTAGTGGAGTCATTAGACAGGCTCCAGATATGGTTTGCCCTGAGGCAGGCAGCCTGTGTTTCTCAGATTCCCAGCACTGAACAGTGGGAACCGTTAGCCCAAAGTTGGCCTGTTCTGCAAACCTAAAATCTCATCCTCCTAACCCCCTCTTCCAAGTCACGCACTGAGCTGGGGATGTATCAGCCACACAGTCAGAGGAGGTTCTCCTTGGGGAAATCTTGCCCAGTTTGTATTGTTACAACTTAATGAGTTCATGAGATTCACTCTGCTGCAATTATTTCTTAGTGATGTATAACAAATAGCTGTTCTTACAGGCTTGTAAAATGTTCCAGAGCTCCATTAATTTGCCCTTCATTAGCTGTGTAATTTTGCTAATGACCCAAGATATTTAGAGACATTGTCCTATGAGAATTATGAGCTTGACTGTGAGGCCTTATGGAAGAGTTGCACACAGCTCTATCCCATCTTACGCCCAGAAATTTGTTCTGCCCTGCTGCATCTAATTGTACTTTTTACTTTTGTACTGAAGTAGTCATCTATTGATAAATGAATAATTATTTAATAGATGAAATTACACATTTAATGGAAGTTCCAAGTATTAGAGTGTTAAATTTGTTAAGTGTGTAATATTGCTGGGCATAATGATGCATTTAACCATTAACAGTTTTCCACTGCATTGCCTTTTGAAATTTCATGTAGTGTATTATGCTTTCTTGTTGCCTTTTCATCAAGTGTTAATAACTGGGAGACATAAAAGCTAGAGTTTGGAAAGGGAAGTATCCTAACTGCAGTAATGGAAAGAAAAAAGATGTGCGTCACTGGAGACCCCAGTTGGTAGAGCAGTGTCTAAGAAGTCTGTGGTATCTGAAATACTATATATATATATGAAATACTATATATATATTCATATATGTATGACATACTATATATTATATATATGGTATATATATGTATATATATATATACACTTGTCAAGAAATAAATATATATATGTACTTGTCAAGATTCACTATATAATCTCTCCTTAGCTTTTTCATTTTCACGGTATAAAATATCAAAAAATAACAGAGGAAGTTGTAAGGAAGTGGTGTGAGGAACCAGGTAGGCTGCAGTTCCTACTTCAGTCTGTCTGAATAGCTCTCTGTGTCCATCAGCCCTGGAGATCCATATGGGGTTGCTCACATTTCTTTCCTGCGATGCTAGCAGGAGGAGAACCTGTGTGAGACCTGGTATCTGCTCTAATCTGCCTTAGTTTGCCTGGAAGCAAAAAGCTTTGTCTTCCTAATTAATAGACAGGGTGTGATGCAGAAAGGAAGACTGTGGCCTGTGCCATTGGACTAGTGCTTATAGAGGTATGACCAGGGTGGCTCCAGATGACTTGGCCACTGCTGCTACGCAGGAGCATAGCTGTTTCTTCAGCTTTCCTGGAGCAAAAGGCATCAACTGGACCACAGTGGCAGCATGAGTACCAAAATCCATCACAGGGAGCAGCCATGCTTGGCCCCAGCCACTCCTATGCAAGTACAGGTTAGATGTTGTCAGGAAATGAAAGGAATGGGCAACAAAATGGGAGATAAATACTGAATTTGTCCCCCAGCAATACCTCATTAGACTTTACTTTTTGTTTTCCCCTTGTCTGGAGCTTATACCTGTAAGAAGCTGACTGGCCTCTGTGTTTTGGGTGAAGGTTTCCAGAGGTGTTATCTCTGCCCATACTGAAGTAAATCGCCTTTCATAGATCAAGCAGATCAGGCAGCATCATATCACTGCTTGACTAAAGTTGAAACAATCCCTAGAAAAGCCTGAAAAGCCTCAGAAACGGACTTAAACATTAGCTTTGAAAGGTAAGTCTTTTTGCTTCAAGATTATCATCACAATTTAGATGCTGTACATTGTACTAGGATAAAGAGGGAATTTGGCGGATGAGCTTTTGCCTCTGGAGCCCCCAGATGACTGGAACAAGCTTCCCTTTCAGCTTAAATCAGCAAACAGCATAATCTCCTTTAAGCCTGGGGTTTAAATGGCTGTTTGAAGGAGGATTGTGCAAAATCTATTTCCAGTAATATGGTTACTGGAGCTGAAGAGTATGTGTTGTTTTTGTGAGAATTCGGATAGCCCTGTGGTGTACATTATGTTATTGTAAGAATTCTGTAGTTGATGGGCTTTCACTTAATCTTTAGATATATGAGCCCTTGGCTCTTTGGTGAAGTGAAAGCAGCTGCTTGGTTTTTGGACACTTCTTTAAATGCAGTAAACATAGTAACTGTCAGTACCCTGAATAATCCCTTACCCTGGCTGTAAGAAAGGTGGTTG
>JAVHNF010021998.1:0-10083 GCA_034783455.1 Micropsitta finschii | reverse complement strand
TCTTGGACATCCCATTGGAGAGACAGTTTTTAGTATCTAGAACACTTCTGAGAATTTAATTAGAAACACTAATTTTCTGAAGTATTTTAAGGACAGAACATTTTCTTGGTATAAATCTAATTTATAATTGTCTGGATTTTATTTCAAGTGCTTTTTTCTTATTAAACATGGATAAAATGCTTACTACAGATCAGTAACATTTTGAGAATGCCTGTTTTCAAGGAAGACTGGGCAACTATGTTAAGAATCACATATGTTAAATTTGTTTCATGTTTTGAAGTTAAAAGAGTGATAAAGACTTATGGACCTTGAAATCCTGTCATAGTTTTAATGGAGGTTTACTGTTCCATCCAGACAGAATATGTTGTTATGAAAAGGAACAAAAGAAAGTTCACTTTGGTTTTTATTGTCTTGTAATTGCTTTCTGGGAACATAAAAGCCTTTTACCCTACTTTTTCAATTCTGTTCTAAATAGTTTCATGGAGTAAATATATCTACCATTACACTGTTGGAACTAAACAAAACTCTTAAGAAGATGGATGAACACACAACCTGATTGTATTTGTTCTTGCTCAATTGTCAATGGTAATTAAGGAAGTACACTCAACATTTCACGTCTTTATAAAGAAATCACTTTTGGCTGCTATGGAGGACTTTGATACTTTTATTGGTAAAAATGGTCAATGTACACATTGGAGTATTTGGATAAATAATGAATATTTTTTGTTACAAAAAGATTTAACAGCTATTAACCATATTATGTTCACTACCAGGTGAAAGAGATTTAAACAATTTTTTGTCAAATTTGCTTGCAGTGGAAACTGATGCAGCTCACATCTAAATAAGTACAAATTATACTGGTTTGTTTTGGTTTTTTAATTAGTTACTGGTTTTTTTTCTACAGTTCTTGAACAAATTTCTAGATTTGGAAACTAACATAATTCCTTTTAAATAGGCACAGGCAGTGTTTTTTTGTCCTGTGTGCGTGGAAGAATTCTAAAAGCCTGCTCCCACCTATTGATAATTGTAAATGTTTCATTTATTATACTGTATGGTTTTGTATTGTATTGTATTGTATTGTATTGTGTTTTACTAGTGTTTTTCCAGCAGTGCTTTTAATATGAGCAGTCTGAGTATAGTAAATTGATGTTTTGTTCCTGATAGAAAAATGTAGCAAATAATTAAGTACCTCAGCCTTTGCATTGTTGCTCTTGCTGTGACATTGGAAAGAAACCTTTTTCTGTCAGGTAAACAAGTTTATCAGACACATTTAATTTTTTCTGCAGTCATCTTTATGCCTTTTCCTATTAGTAGAGGTGGCTTATTTATTCTATGGTTGTTATCATAATACTATATGGATTTTAGTGAGGAAGGTATGCCTGTTCTGATTGGTCGTGACTCCTATCAAACTCTGACACCTGAATTTTGAAATTACTCATAGTCCACAGGTTTAAAGATTCATTAATATTACCAATTTAAAAGTATATGCTGTATCTGGATACATGAAGGCCTATCATTTATTCAGGTGAAGAATTCAGAAAGCTACAGACCAATACTTCAGTCTGCTGAAGATATACTAATATGTCTGTAATATCAGGTAGGTATCTGCCACTTGTGCTTAGCTTATACAGTTCACATTTGTCAAATGTATATTATACAGCATTACAGTTCTTAATTATTTTTGCTCAAAGGTCTGTGCAGCAGATCTTCCTTTTATTGCTTTTTTTTAATGTACGTTCTACTATCATATTCTCTCTCTGAATAAATTAATGTTTGGCTCTTATTCAATAACACACCATTTTCTGATGATAGATCAGGTTTGTTAGCAATATCTTGGGGTTAGAATACTGGTAGTGGTATTCTTAGAGGTAGAATCATAGAACCATAGAATGGTTGGGATTGGAAGGGACATTAAAGATTTTTTAGTTACTTCCCAATTGGGAGGGACACATTCCACTAGATCAAGTTGCTGAAAGCTCCATCCGTCAGTATGGTTTCTTCATTCAAATGTGTTTTCTTAATGTGAATAATCTTTTAAAGTTATATCCATAAAGATTCTTTCCTCCCCCCTGTTTTTTATTACCTCCCATAGCCTTTAATTTCAGCTGTTTTCTGCAAGCCTTTCCTTGTGTCTTCACACTCCCTCAAGGTATACTGTTCCTTTTTCTTAATCTTTCCTTCATGTTTATTTTTTATGCTTTTGATTTATATTAAGAAGCATATTTATATTAATTTTTTTTCCTTTTTTTTTTTCTATGTTATCTATGGTCTTCACCTAAAAAAAGTGTTCTTCTGTTCACATATTAACTTCATCCTCCCTCTTTGCCTTCAAATCCTTTTTGGTGTATATAAAGGGTGCCTACACTGTTCCTCCGTTACATCAGCCATGTTCCAGGATATCTGGTTGTTGTAGGTTTCTTTTTCCCAACTGCTTTTTCAGTAGGTCCCTTCCTATCTATCCATCCTCTCTTACTTCCCTGCTCATCCCTTCATTCTGAAAGTTTCAGCTCACCAGTCTAACAAAAATACTGCTATTGAAAGTCATGTTCTTCTAACCGTGTAACTCCTCTCTTTAAATTCTTTTGTGTTCTTTTACCTTCAGAGTCAGATTTCTTCCCTTTCCCTTCCAAACTGTACTTCTACTGATCTGCTGACCTCAGCGTCACGCTCCAAATACCTCCTAATTATATGTTGCTTTGCTCTTGTTTCAGCTCCCTCTGTCAGCCTGAAGCTTTGTCTCCATCAATTTTGCCCTTCATAACAGTGCCCCATTTCCTCTTGGTTAAGGGTATTCCTATTTTCTGAGCACCTATTGTCAATCTTAGAAAAACATCTCTCCTTAAGTCCCAGTGCATCACAGAATACTTTTCTGATTTGTCTGTCTCTCCAGTGATAACTGTGCTCTTTTTTTACTGAAGCTTTACACCATATGTGATTTTATGAAAGATTCTCTGGATAGCTGATTGTAAAGTGCCATGTAAAAATGCGGTGTTATAGAAAGGATGATTAATATTATTATGAATTAATATTATTTCAGACAAATTTAGAAATCCTTCTAAAATACTTATGATTTGTGCTTTTCATCTCATCACTTTTGGCTCTCACCTTGTAATGTACTTTCCGCTTCACTAAAAGTATGATAATGAGGCATGCATAATTGAAATGAAAATCTCTTCAGAACCCCTTCTGATTGAATATGTTGAGAATCATAATCAAGCACTCCTGAAGATACAAAAAAAAAATAAATGCATATTTATGCACAGCAAAAGTCTAGGCTCTGCATGAGTTGCTTAGTTGGCTGACATACTGTCCTTTGAATTATTCTAATTATAAAAAAATACCAGGGGTGCAATAATGGGCAGTAAAAGATCAATGATCTTGCATATGCACAACAAAAGAGGTCTATATATGAAGTACTTAAATGAGAGTGGTACTTACTGGATGCATCTTGTGTACAGAAGTGGTCTTCAAAGGAGCAAAAAATCCATAAGAACAAGAAATCTGTATGTATCTGATACAGCCCAATTTTCTTTACAGATGCATTTTTCCCTGTTATTGTAAATGCTTATGCTATTGAGTTTTGAAGCAATTATTTCCTGACTTTTAGGATAGTGATGCATGAACCTCAGCATTTCAGTTCTGATCATGAATCTTTCTTCTGACAAGTTTCTTTTGTTTAGGAGGATTCTTTTGAACAGTGAATTTCTTTCTTTGAACTGTGGGTATTACTAAGTTCTATAATGCATGCCATGCTTTGAATGAGTAATTATATATGTAGATGATGACATATAAATGTGTTTAAAATATTCATGCAAGAAAACCAATGCCTGAAAACTTAGGAAATGGCAGCAGTAAAATTCTCTGTGCAACCTTAGCACAATTTCTAATCCATATTTGGGTGAATAATATGTCTAACTGCACAATGATCTATTAAAAAACAAAGTGCCTCAGTGAATGCATAAGGTAGAGAGTACTGACAAAACTTATAGTAATGCAACATATCATTCTCACATAGTGTCATTGTGCCATATTTATTTTGGCCAAGCAAGACTTTTTTAATCAATACTGTCATTAGCTGTTTTTTTGTACTCCTATGATAGTTTCAGGGTGCTTTATTATATTAACAGGTTTCTTTTTATAACATACCTTTTAGATATTTTCCCCTTCACATACATGTAAAAGTCACAGGGAAAATGGTCAAGGCCAAAATTATCAAGGCTGGCAGCTCATTATTTTGATGTTGTAATACATTATTTCTTCAGAACAGGCCTCTGTTACTAGTTAAGTAAACAAAGTACTAGCAGAATTCCAGGGGGTTGAATTATATTATGAGACTATTATGACAACAGGAGAAACATATCGAAACTGCAGGTGATACCCGTGCTTTATGTTTCTTGTCTATCACCCTTTAGGGACTGCATGGTCATGCCAAGGAAAGAATCCAGTATTTCAGAGTAGCGTTTAACTGACTTAACTGCAGCGCTACCCGTTGCTGCCTTGCCATGCTCAGCTGTGACTGTGAAATTCATCCTGAGGGCACAGTCTGTCCAGTGCAGCAGGTGAAACAGAAGTTCTGTGGGGAGAAAAATGGTATATGAAAACACACAGTTAAGCACATATTAATATATGTATACCAGGAACTTGACGTAATGTGTCATGGTGACTCAGTATTACTGTTCACTGACTCTGGAGAACTTGACTGCAGCTGTAATTTATGTGCTTTTTATGTTTAGGGGTTTTTTGTTTGCTTGTTTTTCATGTGTATTTAATGTGCTTTATTTCCAGCATTTTTTGGGTTAGTGTTTGTTATGCTTTGGTTTTATTTTCCTCTGAAGAAGCTGAAAAGAGATTGAATCAAATGTTCCTATTCCCAGTTTGGTTAGGTGTTTTCAAATATTGCACAGAACAATCCTCAGTGGTTGAAAGTAATAGTTTAAGTGAAAGAGGTGCAAGCCTTGTTTTCTAAATAGAGACTTGTCTCTGGTCGAGAACAGAAGCATACTTTCCAGACTGATTTTGCAGCTTTTTGCTAGATAGCATGGAAACCATGAAGACTCAACACTGGTTGATTTTGAGCCTGTCAAGCCACATCCTCAAGGTTACAGACTTTTTTTGCCTATTGTCTACTGCTGTTTTGTTCCATCTTTTCCTATCATCACCTGCCTAGATCACATCTTTTGATCAAACACTTTGGGCAGCAGCAGAATGAATATAAGAAGAAAGGCTTTTTAAGTCTATCTATCTATCTATCTATCTATCTCTCTATCTATCTCTCTATCTATCTATCCATTTCGCTGTCGATCAAGGAGCCTTAAGAGTGGATCACGGACCCTTAAGAAATAATTCTAGGGACAACTCTTAACTCCTACAGCCATAGGATGCCATTATTTGGTACATAAAAAGTCTAGCTACATGAAAAAGCTGTAATGGATCTACATACATCATAAAGTTGAAATCTTCAAAGATTAGAAGAGCAGTGAAGTGTTGAAGGGTAAGGAGAATAAGTCATACGAAAAGTGGCTGAGAGAACTGGGGTTGTTTAGCCTGGAGAGAAGGAGGCTCAGAGAAGACCTTATCACTTTGTACAAGTACCTGAAAGGAGGTTGTAGTGAGGTGGGTGTTGGTTTCTTTTCCCAAGTAACAAGCGATAGGACAAGAGGTAACAGCCTCAAGTTGTGCCAAAGGAGGTTTAGATTGGATATTAGAAATTAGAAAAAAATTCTTCATCAAAAGGGTTGTCAAGCATTGGAACAGGCTGCCCAGGGACGTGGTGGAGTCACCATCCCAGGAGGTATTTAAAAGACCCATAGATGTGGCCCTTAGGGACATGGTTTAGTGGTGGACTTGGCAGTGCTAGGTTAATGGTAGGACTCAGTGATCTTAAAGGTCTTTCTGACTTAAATTGATTCTATGATTCTAAGGCATAGTCTTACATATGTATGCTACATATGTCTGATAAAATAGATTGAAGACTCGTACCCTGCTTAATAAGGTCAGTTTCCTATGGCAATACCTGAAGAAGTATTTCTCACTTCAAAACTAATTTCTTGCTTAATTCACAGTGTTCCTGGGGGTTATGATGCAAGATCTAAATTTCTAAGAAAGTTTTTTTAACATGGGAGAAACAGTTTTCTTTCTTCACTTAAACTCTTAGAAAGAATTATTTTTTCTATAGCTAAAACTTTCCACTAGAAAAAACAAAGGAATATGCAAAAAGACCCACTACATTTTCTGTCTGCAGTATTTTCTGTGTTAAAATGAGTGCAGAATGCGCTGCATTAAAATGGTATGCTGGGTTAGCTTGGATTTAATATAAATCCTTCTGTTATAGGCAGACTTTTAAGCTAAGGACTGCAGCTCTGGACATCATCCAACTTTTGTAGTTATTTATGGCTGTAGACAGTGTTCTAAATTTTGAATCTCAGTCATATCTGTGGTGCTGCTTCTTCAGTGTCTAAAAGAGGTTTGACTATTAATGGAAGTCTGTTGGCTGAGATTCTATCCAGAAAGCCTGAAATTACATCTGTGAGCTGAAGGATTAATTTAAAGAAATGGGGGACTATTGGATCTGTTTTTCCACCATAGAATTGTGTACTGTCTTCTTTCGAGGAAAGGATTTTTCTTGTATTTGTCATTAAAGAAAGGCTCCTTGGTATCTGTTCCACATAAGGCCAATCGTAAGACTGTCAGCTGTCCCTATGGTCAGCTATGACCTGAGGTACTTGTAAAAATGAAAATACATGCCATACGTCTCTTGGCTTCTTTTTATAGTTCTGTTACGAGTCTTTAAGAATAATTCGTATAACGTTGCCAGTTGTAGGAGTTCTCTTCCTGTTTTTGACTTCTCACATTTAGCACACCATGTTGTTTTCTGTGTCAGATCATGGGACATTCTTAGCTAATCCTTTCAGACTCTGAGTTGCTTTCAGTCTTCATGAGACTCCTGGTTTGCGAAGTCATGCCCTATTTAACCATTTAATGTTGAATTATGCTTTCAAATCAACATTGATATGACTTTTGCCCAAGTTTTTTTATGTAGCACTGTGCAATATTTAGTAGTATATTAAAGCATTTGCTAACCTTTGTGTGTAAGTTTTGTGTAAAGGAATATTCATAATGAGAAATAATTAAAAATCATAAAATTAGGTGTGGAAAAATCATGAAAGCAGTGCTATAAAATAATCATATGAAGAAATATGTAATACTGCCACGTGCCTTCTTAAATTCATCTGACACAGTAAATTGAGAGTTTAAGTTCAAAAGCATATCTTTTAAAATAATTGTTAGAAACTTTTAGCCACTAAAATGTAAAATATTTTACTATTTCATCTGCAATACAATGTTCTACTTGTTAAACACCAAAGTATTTTGTTTTGCTGTACTCGATATTTAGTAGTGCCAAATTGCTTATGCAACTCACTTCTACCAGCAAATCACTGTTTTTTCCACCTGAGGCAAAAGAACTTGCCTTTTAGGTTGGACTTCTCTCCAGTCTTAGATGTTTTCACCTACAGCAAGTGCAGGACTGGTCTTCTAATTTCTCTTGGTCTTTATTGTGCTTTTAGTAGTTGTTTTCTTTCAGTTATGATTACTAGAGTTATGGTAGAAACAAGTTTTTAAGGAGAAATACTATAAGCCATAGTTTTATCTGAAAAAGGAACTAAAAATTAGCAGATGACTATGGAGCAAATCAAGAACTCCCATTTTCCTCTCAAATATCCCTCAATACTAAGACTACTGTATTTTTCAGTTCAAGATTCTGATTAATTGAAATTGTTAGGAAATAGAAGGAGAATCACAGCAGAAAAGCAAAGCTCAGGAAGATCAGTTGCAAAGAAAGTGGGTCAAATTAGAGTGTTACATTTTGTGTGAAAGAAAAAGATGTTGGAAGTCAAGAGACATCTGATCAAGTTTGAAGACAGGTCACTCTTGAGGTAGAATACCGGGAAAGCTGAAAGCAAAAGGCTGAAATACGAGCATTCAGATAGTGGAAGATATTTTTAAGGCTAAAAATGCACATATAAAGGATAAAATCAGCCATACTGTTATTATCTATGAGGAAGGAAGACAAAGTATTTATTTAATACCTTTGGGAGGTTTTATGTATCTCAGCTTTTTGCTTCAGGAAGCCTTATATTACTAAAGTATAAGGTGGAAGAATGTTATTTGTAATTGTTACCTTGAAAAAGAAAAGTTCTTTTAGGAAAGTGAAAATGTAAAGCATTCAGTGTCCATTATATTTCTGCCCTGCAAGAGCCTTTGCTATGTTGGTCTGGAAGATGTATGTGATCAGATAAAAGGCCATTCCTTCATTGTAGGATTCAGTGTGGAAAAGCCCTGATGGTTATGCTTATTTCTGTTCAATCCATCTTTAGCAATCTTAGGAAAGACTAACAAAATAAATCAAAACAATACGCTGGAAACCTGTGGTAATGTAGTTCAGATGGAAAAAAAGGCTAGTTCATTGAGTGACTACCTGCCACGTATGAAATCCTAATGTGCTTATACAGTGTTTTAATTTTTGTTTTATTGTTTTGTTGAATTTTGCTTTGTGGGTTGTTGGTTGATTGGTTGGTTTGGTTAGGGTTGGTTTGGTTTGATTTTGGTTTGGTTTTGTGGTTCGTTTTAAACTATAATGGGTTAGAAAGCACTTGACTGAGTACCCAGACTTTGCATTTTTCTTATGTCTGTGAAATAAGGAAGGATGAAAATAAAAGGTGACCTTTTAGGATATGGGGTAGGAAAAAAAAAAAGTGAAAAGGTTGTTTTTATCAGTTGTTAATGCCAATCAAGTAAACAATAGCTATCCTGAAGTAAACCATAATTTCTGCTCTTGGAAAAGATTAAAGATTCCTGCCAATGCCCAGTAACTGATTCTTTCCAGGTTCTCTGTAGCAAGGTAGTGCCCAATGACAGAGAAAACTGCAAACTAAATATCATATTACAAGGTAATATGGTTTCTTTTGAATCAATAAAATAATTGAAACCATTGGGGTTAAAGTTTTTGGAATCAAAGCTTATAGAATCCTTTCTGAGCTAGTTAAGCAGAAAATCATTTTATTGACCTCTTGGTCCATCCCTCTTCCTCTGGGGTCACACACTTTGTTCCAGTTTATCTCCTTAGTGCTGCTGTCTTTGCATTTTCCACTTAGTTCATTCCTTTTGATTTGCCCCTTATGTTTTTAGCAGAACTGTATTCTTGTTTACTGAGTTTTCACCTAAAATCTTCTTCAAAACTCACAGCTTTTGAGCTTGCAGTAAGCTCCTGAGATGACTTTACTGAGCAGAAGAACCTATAGTGCATAAGCTAGAAATTGCTGGGAGCACAATAGCAGCCACCATCCAATAGCTGCCCAACTAAAAATATGCAAACCTAAAACTTTTCATAAAGCAGCAGCCTTGGAAGAAATTCAGATTGCAAGGCAGGAGCCAAGTAAAGATACAGCACTGCAACCAGACAGTGAGTTGGAGGAAAACGATTCCCAGGATTAGCAAGCTGCAGGATTTATACTTAGTGAACTGTTAAAAGCCAAGGAAGGAGGAAAATGAGAGCTGTCAGCAGCTGCAGGGCATGAGAAGTGTGAGAAAGTGAGAGGCTCTTGCAAATAGGATGGCTAAACCAATGACATTTTGGAGTGGAAAAGGTTGGAAACATTCTTTTTTCATTATTTTTATTAGACAAACTCTGCTTTGAAAATTGAAATAAAGCAATCAAGAAAAACTGTGAGAGTCTGGTGTCTTATGAAAAGTCAACTAAAGATTCCTGTAGCTCATGTGTCAAACTTGACATATTTTTTGCTAAAGTGGTAGAAAAAAATGTTACCTAGATGACTAGCTTTATCGTGATCCCTGTATCTAGAAGAGGAAAAGTTTGGCAGAGGAGAAAGTGCTTATGTATAAAACGAGGCTTGGACTTTATAGTCCGCCCAAATTCATTTGCAAGTAAAGAAAACAAAATCCTGTTCAGGAAGTGAAGTGAAAATGAGCTGCATTAGCAAATGATGACCTATGCAGTTATTCAGTGGGGTTTATAAATCTCATCAAGGAGTGCTTGCATACTTGCATTAACTCTTAATAGACAAA
>JAVHNF010021995.1:44836-54873 GCA_034783455.1 Micropsitta finschii | reverse complement strand
TCTCAAGGTCTGCAATATTAGTTTTATTGCCCTTAATAGGTACTCCAATATTAGGATAATTGAATAAGTGGATACAAAAGGAATCAAGCCCAGTACGAGTTGCTAAACAGATGGGAAAAAGAAGCCTGTCCCCTGCAAGAAAGCACCACTGACTAAACCTCAAAGCAGCAGTGCTAAAACCATAACATCCAGGCCAGTTTTGAGCACCAGTGATGGGATCTCTGCCTCTCTGACCTTTCAGAAACCAAATGTCAAAGCTTCCTACCCCTTCACTACACAAGTTTACGTTCAAGAAGTGCTTCCATCCCATCTCCTACCACACTATTGCTTGCAACACTTCCCAGGCTTTATAAAAAGCAGGATAAGAGCTCAATATTAGCAGATAAATCCTCAAACAATGGGGTTTACAAGTGCAAGAAACACTTCTTTCCCCCCCCTCCCTCCTTTTAAACTTCTCTATTTGAAACAGTTTGCTGGGATTTCTGCCAGGATCTGGTGGAAAGTTTTCACATCTGGGCTGTACAATTAAAATGTCAAAGCCAGAGATTATTTAGTGTATTAAGAGGAAATCTAAAGAAAAGCCACACATTTTTAAGAGTCAGATTCTTTGCTGGATGATGCCAAGACTATTTCCTCATTCAGTGTGAGCCAATATTTCAGATACTATTACAACTGCTACAAGGAGCTTGCCAGTTTTTAAGCTTTTTGCCACTTTGCCCTCTTCGCATCTTAGATTTCTCCTTCCAGCCCCACCAGCAGCAACGCCTCGAGCATCCTTCAGCACCACGTGCACCAGGGATGCACCAAACCTGCCTCAAGCACATCCTTTGCTCTGCTGGGGTAGAGATTAAGATTCAGGAGGTGAATACTTGTGTCAGATGGCAAAACATATCTGTGTTATTCAGCCACACTTCAATCACTAAGGCTGTGTTTCTTGAACTCCCAGTAACAATTTAGAATCCGAGTTACTGCCATGCAAAAGAACCAAGTTAAAGCTGTTCTGTGCAGCAGGTTCCCTTCTAAACCAAGCCATTCTATGTTTCTATGATTTATGAATTTGGGAAGAGGGGTAAATAGGGACTAAACAATCCTGTCTCTCATTTTCCCAATAGTTCACCTGTCCTCCAGATGATCTGTCCAACAAGGGACATTGCAACAACTGGACAAACCAATGCACACACAAGCCTAATAACAGTCTCTACATCCTAATAAAAACCTTTCAATCCTAATAAAGAATAAATGAATCTGTTAGCAATAATCAGACCCAACACTGACCAACTAAAGCTAGAACCAGGGCTGACTGCAACCCAAGGACTGAAAGTTACATTCCCATTAGAAGCTACCTTAAAATCATAGCTGCCTCGTTGCATACAGCAGTGAGACCTGGGATTAACTCAGTGTAAGGTGAGGCAAGGGTGAGTGTGGGCTGTGCTGGAGGTTTTTAGAGGAGGACAGGTTTGCTGACTAAATCAGTGTCCTTCAGCAACTTGCTGTAAAAATACGCTTTCAATCACCTCTTTTAAGAGGGAATTCAACAGGTACAGCAGAGCATTTAGTAAGAGAAGATGAGATGGGGAAAGGCTGGAACTGAGGAGCAGGTTCCCTTTCATGCCCAGGTAGTTTGTCTATGTTTGAATTACAGACTACATCAGTCGCCTTCCCCATGCCCCAGATTGTGTCTTACCTAATGTGAAAGACATTTACGATGGAGATTAATCTCCTCTTGGTTTTAATTATTCATACACAAATTCATTTTGGGAGAGTGGGAAGACCACGAAGGAAATGACATGTCAGGACACATAAATGGGTAAGGAAGACAAGCGAACCAAGGAGGGCTCCTCCAACCAAAAGTATCTGCAAACAAGTAACTTCAGTTTGCTATTCACAACTGAAAATGGATTATTTATAGATGAGAGCAGAAGAGTTGCATGTGAACAGAAATTGCAGACTTAAATGATAACACACTAACGATGCTCATACATTTAGGATGATCCCTAAAAGAAAAGATGCAGACGTGGGATGTGCTCATCCCCGATGTA
The DNA here is from genome assembly GCA_034783455.1 of Micropsitta finschii. NCBI lineage: Eukaryota > Metazoa > Chordata > Aves > Psittaciformes > Psittacidae > Micropsitta > Micropsitta finschii. The sequence goes on along the minus strand of JAVHNF010021995.1, from coordinate 52,834 downwards.
TTTTTACCTAGAGGAGCTGGGAGAAGCACACCTTTGGCTGCAGCTTTGCAGCTGATGAGAGCTGTGTGTGATGCTTGGCACTGGAAAGCATCAGGCTCAGCCCCATTTTGTATCACTTATGGGCCCAACCAGCGAATCAGTTTCTGCTGCTAAAAAACACAAACAAAGGAGCTTTTCCAGAGGAAAAAGAACATCTAGCATCAGTTAGCTCTCTTGAAACTACCAGGAAGGACCCTTTCCCTGCAACAGTCCCACAGAGGTGTTCAGAACACAGACCTCCCATTCTCCCTCTCTGGAAATGACAGCCCCGATTAGGACTTGGCTGCACAAACCCGATGAAGCGAAACAAAAACATTTCACAGCCCACAGCATTCCTGGCTTCCCCTCAAAACGCTGGCAGCCGGGAGAGGTGCTGGGCTGAGCCTCCATCCCTTCATCTTCCTTCTTCCAGCTTTTGCACTTCAAGCTATCAGATAAGTACAAATTGCCTTTAACAGGCGTTATTACTCAGCTCCTCAGGTGCTAACGGCTGTATCATCCACACACCCTGTCAGGGTGTCCTAATTTGAGTGGAAACAGCTTCAGTAAGTGGCCTTGATCAGAGGGGTCCCCATCAGTCTCCCGGGCAGAGCTGAGTTTCAGCTGGCCCCGTTCATTAGGCTGCTCGTTATTCCTTGGCAAGGGTATTCCTTGGCAAGGGTACAGCCCCAAACAGAAGAGATTAATGGCTTAATCCCAGGGCCCCATTTTACATTAAGCCAACCTATTGCTCTTAAACCTTGGTAGAGGATAGCAGAGGGCTTGGCACCAACTGCACAAAAGCTGGTACCCATCAACAGCAACCTCTGTGTCCACCAGCCCCATCAACAGCCACAAGCTTGTGCTTTATCAGCATGGATGAGTAGCAGCAAGGCCATCAGCAGTGGCTGCCCACCACGAGGCAAGATGCCTTTCCAGATTGGGGCTTGGTTTGGGGCTTTTGGGGGGTTCCTTTTCCCCTTTGCATTCTGTAACACCCACCCCAGCCAGTGTTTCCTTCATCCATAAAGGCTTTTCAGACTCCACCCTGCCCCACTATAGACACCCCACAACAGATAGAAAGAGAAGCCCAAAGACAATAATGCGGTCACATAACCAAGTTGGAAAGGCTGCTACAGACAGTGAGTGCTATTGTTAACTTTCTCCCATTGCCTAGAAAACCTCATCATCTCTAGGAGTTATCTTTTTGGGATTACAACCCAGTATTTTATCTGCCATCCTCACACAAACCCCATGTTCTGCTTCACCGGGGCCAGCTCAGCCCCTTCTCTCCACCAAGCCCCAACCTCCAGCAAACACAATGGAAACCCAGGATGAAGGATTCAAGGAGCAGCTCTCTCAGCAAGGTTCCTTGAGTATCCGGACTCCTTTTACAACAAACCAGCTGCGTTACAAGCGGTGGCTCATGGGGGTCTCCAGTGAAGCCACTTGCTCAGGGTTGTGGGGAAACACACTCAGGCTCTGCAGCTATTGCACAGTAAAAGGAATACTTTGCACAAGTAAAACACTGAAAAAACCCAACCAAATAAAGCAGCCAGGGAGGTGAAGACCCTTCAGAAGCATCCTGTGATTTAATACCTTCAAGTTGAGCCACTTCATGCTGCTGCTAAAGACTTCTTCTTAAAGTGCACATTTATTAGACATTTATCATGTTCCCCAGTTGCAGCACAGCCTGCCACAGACAGACATCCAGCTCCAGAGGCAATGAGTTCAAATAGACTTCAAAATAACACGCTTGTGCCCCCAGCCAGATCAAAAACCCCCCGGGACAGGGTACCACCTCCTGCAACAGAGGGCACAGAGAGCCTTACTACAGCCTCACCCCTCCAACATAAAACACACAAAGGAGTCCTCAAGACAGCCCCCATGCTGCTTCAACAGCTACCCACAGACCAGACCTTACATGAGCTCCTCCACACACATGCATAGACATAAATATACACCCACTTATGCTTTCCTGACTGCTTGCAAGGAGTTTCAATCCAGAACATCTCGATCTTGTACTTTGCCTTATGTACTTTGTTTAATAAATCTCAATCCCTGCACTTTAAAAACAAGAGGATCCAGGTATTTTAAAGCTACCCATATGTATTCCCAGAATGAAAAGCAACCCCAACTAACACCAGCACTTACAAACTGTCCTTTTGAGTCAGTTCTCAAGAACTAAGAAATGGCAAATGCCACCAGACTCACCCAAGCCACAGAGAGCTCAGAGCCATGTCCCACCATCCTGGAGCCACATCCATGCTGCTGGAACACCCCACACAGACTCAGCAAACCCTCACAAGAACACACCAAGCCGATGCTCTGATGAGGGGCAAGAAGAAGCCTACAGACACAGCTGGAATGCGGGTGGTACATCAGGAGCAGCAGCTGTGCAGTTACCACAGAACCAGGTGAAAGCACCTGTCCTAAACAAGCTGCATGCACTGAGCAATGCTCCTCTTTGCAGGAAAAGTGGGAGCAGCCCCATTGCCTTTCCTGTTCTCCTCCCTGAGATACTCAGAGGGAGAGATGCTCCCGATGTCCTTCCTGGCTCCTCGGGAAAGGAGGCAGGAGCCAGTTTTGGGGTCAATCCCCCCGGGATGAGCTCTTTGGAAGAGCACCTGGTAGGTGTTAAACCGGTCTGGCTAGTTCTAATTCTCTCGCTCCAGTGCTAGGTCAGGCGTTTTGTAGGATGGGAGAGCTGTGAAGGATGGTTCTTGTCCTCTGTTTGCCATCTGCTGCATGTCTGTGTTTTCCAGTGGTCTGGATTGCGCCTGAGCCCTGCCTCCCCCACTTGTGATTCTCCTTCCCCCAGCCTCCTGTGATGCCCCTGAAGGCATCAGTCAAGTCAGTGCGGCTGGGGCCAAGGCATGGCTGATTATAGGGTGGAGACGCTAGTGCTCTCTCAGTAATAGCTGCTCATTTCCTAAATCTCTGCCTTGAATAACATCAGGGCTGACTGAGGAATTCCTAATTAAAGGGGACACAATCAAAGCTGAAACAGTATTGCTCCAACATCAGCCTGCAGTCCACTTGTGTCCATAATCCCTAGAGGCCAGAAGTCCAGGGGAGAGGTGTAAATGTGAAACAAGAGAGAGCCCTACTTTGGCTGTTTATGTTTGCTTGTTTGGTTTTGTAGAGCCCATGTACAACTAAGGGGGTTGATTTCTTTTGTCTCCCTAATTTGGTGCAAAGCAAGAGCAGTGCCACTGGCATTAGATCTGTGTCAGTGTAAGCTGACTAAACTCACAGTTTCTGGCCCTGCAGCAACAAAACAAATAAGCCCCCTTTTCTCCAGTTGTGGAGCTGAATCCATGCTGAGCCCCTTCCCTTCTCGTGTGGGACACCAGAGATCACACAGTGTGTGTTTGTGTGTTGGTAGCATGAGTGGCATGAGCTAAGTTGAGCAGCCACCCGTGCCAACGTGGGCCAGGATGTGCTTTGCGGTGGTGACACCTAGTGGGGAGCACTTCGGGACCCGGACTTTGCAGCCGCATTCACCTCCTTGCCTCTTGTGATGGAAGCCAGGGAGAGGGAGGCTGTGCTCTGGGGTATTCCGGCAAGTGAAGAGCAGCCTGTGAGTGCCAGGGCTGCTCTCAGCCTTGCTCTGTCTTGGTTTCTGTTTTCCAGAGAGAGCGACTGATGGGTCCCTGCGGAGCGAGGACTGGGCTCTCAACATGGAAATCTGCGACATCATTAACGAGACTGAAGAAGGGTAAGGGAGCTGGTGCACATCCAGCAGCAGGTCCCAGCACACCCTGTAGCATTGCATCCCTAGACTGCAGTGGCAGCATGCACTGGGGAGGTAATAAGCTAGCTTTCCCAATGGTCCCTTAGACAAGATTCTTCTGGGAGACCCAGAGGGACAGCAAAGCTGTCACAGCAGATACTTCCCCATTATCTTTGTGAGGGCTGGGAGACATTCAATCAGTCCATCAGGGTCCCCAGGAAAACCTCAGTTCAAGCCAGGCTGCCTTGCATCTTCCAAAGGCATATGCGCAATTCTTCCACTTCAGTTTATTCCTCCTTCATACCCCTCTCTTTCTTTCCTGTGGGAATGTAAAAATCTGCAAGCTGGTGACTGAGGAGAGAGGAATACCTCAGGCTGCTATTCAGTTTTCTGAGTGTGCAAGTCCTGCTGGGGTTCACTTCTCAGGTACTTCCATGTACATACAGACATACACAAAGTGGGTGAGGGAGGCCTTGTCACCCTTTCCCTAAGGAAAGATACTCAGAAGTCTTGCCAGACTCGCTAGCCGTGGATTTGCCAGTGGGTTCAAGGGGGCCTGCACCTTGTCACAGTGGAGATGTAAAGAGCAGCATTGAAAAATGAAGGTGCTACATGGAATAAAAAATGTAGGGTTCACCCTTGCCCAGGAGGAAACCAGCTAATTTCCTTGCTAGTTAGCAAGCCCTGTTTTCAGCTTCACAGTTGTGTGAAAACAAAGCCAAACATCTCTGCTCAATTCTTTTCCATGCTGTCCTCACAGTGCAAACACGCCTGACTCTGTCCACAGTTCTCAGTCCCGAGCTGTAGCCACTTGGTGTTTCGGTTTTGAGTACCTGATAACACAGCTGTACTCTCCTGGCATCATGGCTGTCCCATTGGCCAACACTCCTGGCCTCCTCAACACCCTGAGTTGTTGGAGACATCAGCACAGAGACCTCCAATTTCAGTAACAGCACTCATTAGCAGGACCCCCCTCTTGCAGAACCATGGGCAGAAGCTGCTTTGCCAGCTGTTGCTTCAGGCTGTCCTGAAAACATGGTGGGGAAGGTCACCTCCTGAGTACGGGTCATCCAGAGCCAGTGGCTGTTTTGCTTTGCCTCTCTGTAGGTGGGTCTCAGCCTTCTGATGATCTTTCTTTGATTTCTCCTTCAGGCCCAAAGATGCCTTCCGAGCCATTAAGAAGAGAATTGTAGGGAATAAGAACTTCCACGAGGTTATGCTGGCATTGACGGTGAGTGGTAAGGGTTCTTTCTCAGCTCTCTGATATGCTGCTGGAAAAGACACAGGTACCTAAACCAAACAAGGGAAACACACATACATACGGAGAAGTCTATGGTTAATGCTTCATCGTTTTTGAAGGTCCTGGAGACATGCGTCAAAAACTGTGGCCATCGCTTCCATGTCCTTGTGTCCAGCCAGGACTTTGTAGAAGGTGTCCTGGTAAGAACAATCCTGCCGAAGAACAATCCACCTGCCATAGTGCACGACAAGGTGCTGACCCTCATCCAGGTGAGACGAGAAGCATGAGTATCTGTGCCAGTTCAGACAGTGTTTGTCTTTAGGTGTTTGTACAGAAGACTCCTGTAAATCATATTGGGCTGTACTGTCTCCTTCTCCTTAGTCCTGGGCAGACGCCTTCCGCAGCTCACCAGACTTGACTGGTGTCGTTGCTGTGTATGAAGACCTGAGACGGAAAGGCCTGGAGTTTCCCATGACTGATCTGGACATGCTGTCACCCATCCACACACCACAGAGGGTATGGGAACATTGCTGAAGAGAAGGGTGTAGGGCAGCTGTTATTCTGGATGTATAAGGGGGACTTCAGGAACTATAACTTGCATTCAGAGGGCTTCTGGGGAGTGAGAAGCTTCAAGACAACCTCTTTGTTGAAAGACCTTTTGAAAGCAGATGGGGAGTTGCCATCAAAATTTCTCTGCTAATTCCACTGTCCTATCAGCTGTGAGTGTCTAAAATCTCCCTGTGACTTTTCTTACCCCTGTGTGTAGACTGTGTATAGCTCTGACTCCCAGTCCGGACAGAACTCCCCTCTGGTCAACTCCCCTCAGCAGATAGAGTCCATCCTCCATCCTGTCACCCTGCCCACCGGGAGAAGCACATCCAGTGATGCACCCATCACACCCACACCAGAGCAAGTGAGTTGGACTCAATCCCCATGGTGTTGTTGACTTGCACTGCGTTCGGGGGCTGTTTCATAAACACTCTTCTGGGACTGCTGTCTTGGGTCCTTCCTCAGACTCTGTCCTCAAGGAGCCATTCCTCTAAAGCATAGTCCCTCGAGAGCTCCCCAGAGCTCTGTTGTGGCCACAGTGATGAGCTGGGATACCACAAACACTGAGTGGTTATATTTTCCTAAGACAGGGTTGCTGGCAGGTAGAGGGAAGATCTGGCTACAGAGAAGTGAGGAATTGAGACACAGAGGTTTTGAGTGAGGTCTTTGTAGTGCAAAAGCTTGTTCAGTAGATACCTTCCTTATCATCTTTATCTTGCCTCACTGCTGACTTAATGTGAATGAACCGTGTCTGGCTATGTGGTTTCCAAAGGCCCAGGGCTTTCTCACTTGTTCCCCATCCTCTTTTCTTCTTCCTCACCCTGACTTCATATGACTTCAGCACCAAACCTCCAGCTGCTGGTACATTACAGAACAGAGAGTAGAAACCGTTCTCAAGACACTCATTAGTAGCTTGCAAAACCAGAGGGATAAAGCTTCAACTGCACACTTGGCCAGGGTTTGCCTTTTGAATGGGAATTCATTTCTCCCTTCCACCTTTTACGCTGCTTTGGAAATGAAATTATTTGAGTGCCTGTCACACAGTTGGTGCTAGCTGGGGGGAAATTTGAATCATAACAGCAGCCTGTGGTGGTTATTAAAAATCAAGGTTAGGCTAGTGCCCAAGGATACCAGGTGAGGGCTTGACATTTGTAACTAGCAAATGAACTTGATGGTAAGTAATGGAGCTTCCTTCTGCCAGGGGCTCTGGAGAGCTAAACTTAATAGTAACAAAAGATCTCCCCAGTGGCTGCTCGGCTCTGTGAACACATGCACACAAGCAGTCACTGCCATTCAGAGCTTCCTTAGCTGTCTTCCTTGTCTTCTCAGGCAGAGCTGTCATTTGCCCTCCCTTTTGCAGGTTGGGAAGCTGCGCAGTGAGCTGGAAGTGGTGAATGGGAACATGAAGGTCATGTCAGAGATGTTGACAGAGCTGGTGCCCACCCAGGCTGAGCCTTCTGACCTGGAGCTGCTGCAAGTAAGGAACACTGGCAGGGTGGAGGGCTGGCAAATGCAGCTTGATTTAGCAGTGACTTGATGGACTGATGCATGACACATGGTAGGCGTGGGGAACAACTGGAGAGTTTAGTGTGGGGCTTATCAGGGAATGATGGGGTAAGGGAGAAATGGGGAAGGTGGAGTTTTAACAGCCAAGGGAAGTTGCACTATTGAGGCTAGAATCATCTCATATGGGCATTTGTGGTTCCTAAGGGCCTTTCTTTCTGGGTGAAGTGTTACACAAGAAGCATACAGTTATGGTCTGTAAAGCTTAAATTCAGTTTACATCTCACACCAGTATCTGTTGCCCATCAACACTTGATAGACCCCAGTAGCTTCTGGGCTCTGTCCCAGTCAGACTTCCAAACCTGTGAGTGTTCAGCCTTAGCTTGACCTTTGTGGGAACTTCCCCTTGCTGTGAGCAGGAGCTGAATAGGACATGCAGAGCCATGCAGCTGCGTGTTCTGGAGCTGATTCCCCGTGTCCTCCATGAACAACTCACTGAGGAGCTGCTCCTCATCAATGACAACCTCAACAACATGTTTCTACGCTATGAAAGGTACCTCTCTTCCTTTCTCTGCTTTGATCTTCCACAAGAATTTACTCCCCTCTGATAGCCTTCTATCCCACCTTTTTCATCTGCCCATGAGTGTAATACTCAAGATGTACCAGCCTGTATCATCCGTCTTTGAGAACAAAGTCAGTTTTTGCTGATTTATTCCTATCCCTTCAAAACTGCTGCGTAAGTTACTGGTGGAATATAAAGATGTCCTTGTAGCATAACCCAGAAGAAGGAAGGAACTGCATGGAAAGAGCTGGGTTTCTAGCTCTGAGGCAGACAGGGTCAGACAGGACTTTTCCAGGTGAGGATCAGCACTCGTTTCTTTTTATTTCCATTTCATCAAACCCATCTGTTAAGTTAGGATGGAGTCTGGACAAGTTAGTCCATGTGCCTGGG
>JAVHNF010021993.1:12548-27489 GCA_034783455.1 Micropsitta finschii | reverse complement strand
ACAGTCTATTGAATAAAAGCTCTCCTAGCTACCTGATAATGAATAAAAACATAGTGATAATGTTCACATAAACAGCCAAACCATTTCACCATCAAGATATCAAATGCACTACAAAAAAACTTAACTACTCTGAAAGAACAGGCACTCCTGCTGTAACTGGGGTCAGCTAAACTGAAGTGGTGCAGATACCAGAATGAATGAGGAAATAAATAGAACTTAAAGTCTTTTCTGAGGAAGCAGATTTGAAGTTTGAACAGACTAACAGCTAATTAACTCACATCATTTATAATGGGAAATGAAATTAAGCATTATTAAGGCTTTCATGCACTGTTAGGCATCCTGAACCAAATTCCATTGTTGCTTACACTTGGAAGAGATTATTTGTGCAATCCCCAGTGATTTCAACACAGAAATTGCCAATATGTTTCTAAAATAAAGATACTGAACTTGAAGCAAGAAGATTCATGATTGCTCTTGCATGTTGGTCTTATTAAAACTTACATTCTCTTTAGCTTCTTGTACTGGGTAAAAGCTCCAGGGGGAATGATTTTGATGAGGTTTTGTTCCAAACGTCTGAAAACAAACAAAGTAATATACATGTTAACTACACAGTTATAGGACAGGAATGACATTAAACATGATAGCAAGTTTTATATAAATATAAACCAATTTTATAGAGTTTTAATAAGAAACAGCTTTTTCTTTTGAAAGTCACTAAATGGAGAAAATACTGAGAAAATAACTTTGAAAATAAAATAATCTCATTGACTACACTAAATCTGTCCAGAAAACAGACACAGGCTATAGACGTTGCACCTTTAAAGCTCATGGAATTAATAAAAAATAGTAGGTGTATTTTATTACTACTTAATCAAAATTAAAGTAGCAAATGCAGATGTTTTCCTTGACTAGCTATTGTAAATAGAACTCAGTTATCTCAACTAAAAGCTATGCTATATTGCAACAGCTTAATAAGTAGATTAATAATACTATCAGAGCAACTTCGGAGCAACAATCTGTGAATATGCTGAAATATAAAGCAGAAACCCCCGATATAGAATCCAGATTTTTAAGGAGGGGGAAAAGTCTATATTAAAGCAGAGCAAAAAAGACTGTACCTTCCTATTTTAACTACCAAATACTGAGGGTGTTCTACAATATGGTCCAGACTACACTAAAATGCTGCTGTTTTCATTTCTGAGCTTTGTTTTGAAAGTCTTCTTTATGAAGTACCATAAATGCATGCACCACTAACATGAAACATAGCAGCTTTAAGATAGCACATACAGTAGCCACTAAGATTAATTTCTACTCCTTCCCAAAAGTATTTTCAAGCCTTTGTTAGCAAGTTCCCCAAATTCCTGCTAAAAGGACTATCTTTACCTCAGATGAACCCAAAACAATCGTCTCAATTAGAAATGTAAAACTGGATCCCCACACAATGAATTCAAACGACCCTGGCAGCTAGAATTCCACAATCGGGAGTTGGAATTGAGAGCAAAATTGGATTTTACCTGGCTCTTAGTTACTATTCAAACATTGCACATTTTTCCCAAAGATGTCATAAAAAGAAACAGCTTAAATAGCAAAAAATCTGCAGTTGGAAATGGTTTAGAATTGAAACACAACAACATACTGGAAAGATAGAATGAATCACTCCAGTCATTTAGAGCTGCTGCAGCAATGCAGAGGGGAGAAGAAATTTTAAATCCAAGAACAGAGATAAAATGAGATGCAGGGAGAAGTAAATCATGGGTTTAAAAGGACTTGGGAATAATGTAGAGAAAATGTGTAAGGCCCATCAACCCCCTATTGCACAGCCTCTTCTGTTGATCTGTGCTTTCAATAGACAAAAGAAAAATCCCCTTGAAAATAAGATGTGTTGCCAGCTCAGTTATACTCCAGGAATCCATTTAACTCCTGAATATTGTGACACTTGCACAGTCAACTGGCGCAGTCAGTGTGCACACACTCTTTTTATTTCTGTAGCATTCTATTTTAAAGGTTGTGACCAGAGTTAATTCTATTCCTTGTTCTGTGATTTGAATTAGTGCCTGAGATTTCCCTTCCAGTTGGTCTAAATATAACATGCTTCATTTCTGGCAAGTCCACAGTGACATGCAAATTGCTGTAAGCTTCAGCACACTACTATTGGGTGTTTGTCACCAGAATTAGCAGTACACATACTCTTCCCATAAAGGCTTTTTGTCAGCTTGCCAGTCTGGTGTTTAACTCTTCCTAAGTATTTCTATGCAGAGACTTCTAGGAACAAAGGAGGGCCATGCCTGTCCAATTCCCTTTACTTGGGAATGGAAGCTGGAGGTTCACACAAACCGCACACAGCCACAGCATAGCAGTTCTCACAGGGAAAGTCAGTTCTAGTGGCAGGAGGAAACACGGCCCCTTTACTGTAACCAGTGAAAATTCCAAGGGTATTTTAGTGACTCAAAGGCAAAAGCAACCAAAATTGGAATACCACAGATCCTGAGTAATAAGAAAAAATCAACTTTCTAGAGCAAGTGGAGAGGAATACAGGAAGAGCTGTTTCAGAAAGCCACCTTCCGAGGAGGAACTGGATTCTTCATTCTTTCCTACACAATTTGCAGCAGATGGCCTGTACAGAAATAGATGGACAAGGCTGTTGTCATCTGCTACTGTGTTTTCACCTTAGCACCTCACATTTCTTTATGGAAGCTGTCTGTAAATGAAGGACTTTACACATAACGCATTATGCTCAGCACACTGTATCTTGCAGATGCTACCAGAGGTGCAACAAGCAGCACTGTGTGCCCTCATCAGGGTGTGTTTGCAGGTGGATTCCAGCTTGGGCACAAAATGGAGCTGGTCTTGGAGCATGAGATAAAGTGAAACATTAAATTATCAGGTATTTTAAAAGTATGAAGTACTTTATCTGACCCATAAATGCATATTATAGATTGGCAAGCACTGGCTGAAAACCACAATGCAGTTACACAACTGAGACAGTAGAAACCAAACTATTTGTATTAATACCTTGTGCTTTCATTTCATCTGGGCTCATAAATGCCATCTGAAAGACAGGCTTAAAGATCCCGAGGAAACACTAGCTTTTGCCAGAAGGGGTGCTGGAAATTTCAAGGTGATGAAGGCTTAATTATTAACCAGTGTTATTCACAATATAATGGGAAACTGCTGCTAGAGGTGCCATCTTTCAAATCAAATGAAAAACAGTTCTTACCTAGTAATGTGATTTTTTTAGTGAAAGCTAATCTAACTTTTACAGCCACCTTTTATTTCAGAGAAAATTACCTCATTTACCTAGAATATGACCCCTGGAAAACTGCATTTCATGGTCTAGCCCTGCATACTCTGAAGTGCTGTCGTATGCTATAAACCCACCTGTGCTTGTGCAAAGCAGCATCAGTGAGTTCATTTTTTTGTGTATCACCAGAATACACTATAAAAGAATTGTAAAACACACCTGAGTACAAGAGACACAGCTCTAGAAGGCTAAATTTTGATCATTTGAACCATCACATTCAAGATTTCTTACAACTCAATAAGATGCTCCCCCGGTATTTCATAATAAGATCTATTTATAAGACCCCACAAATAGAATTCACAAAATGGATGAAATCCACTGGTCATGTCCAAACCTTTCAGGGGCTTTTGCTCCTCCTTTCAGGTACCCATTTCACTGTGCCTGCTGTATCACCCAGATGAACTGAAGCCTATCTCCCCTCTTGTGACACACAGCAATGCTGCCTGCCTCTTGAAGCTTTATTTTAGTCTTTGAGAACATCAAAGGACAAGAACAATTTCCTTCTCTCATATATTATTAGAGATTGGAACATATGAGGGCCCAATGGATCCAGACGCATTATTCTTGTAATAATGTGATGCTAGACAGGATAAAGGCATCCTCCTTCCCACTCTCTTGAAACGACTTTGCAGCAATGAGAGCAAAAAGTAAACTTCTTGGAAAAACAAAATAGTAAAACATATAGGGGAAAACTATGCAGTTAAATCTGAAAGACTACCCCAGAGTAAAGAGAAAGCACTCAAATTCCCATGCTAACACATCCTGAAGTTCACTGAGGTACAAACCTTTTCATCACCTCCTCATCTAGTGACTGCACTGCTCACACCCAGGATGCCAAAACACAAAGGACTAAACTCTGCTTAATGCAGCCTTAATAGAGCCCGCTCCCTCTCAGGAGTGAAGAAGCCATTTGTCTTGAAAAGTGATTCCCCCTGCAGAGTGGGGAGACAGACAAATTAATTTGGACCTTAACTATCTCTCTTCTTTCATTGAGGGAAAGAAAGAATTTGTTATTTGGGTCTCTAATGGTGCATTTTGCTAGCAATTTTCCCATTTCAAACACTGTCTCAGCTGCTAATGTGTAATGTTTTGTCAAGCTTACCTACCCATAACATAGACAAATCACTCGCTTGCAGAGAAAGAGACTGAAGCATCAGTACTGATAATTCTTAGCTGTCAGGTGAATAGAGCCTACAAATGAGACAGCCATGCTCTATTACCAGTGCCAGCAAGCTTTTGGCTGAGACGTGTCAGAAACGTCCCTCTGCACTGGGCAGTCTTGAACTTCCCTGCTTGGAGTGAGTGAATGAGCCGGATGGCTCCTTGGATCACATCGCTCTGCTCCCAGGGCCAGGGCTCTCTAGGGCTCGCATCACTCAGGCAGCCAGTAGCCAAAAGCAATCTCTGACAGAGAGAAAGCACAAGATAAGCTCAGTGTGCAGCAGTAACTGCAGCACACTCTGCCCTAGCAGGATGCACACAACCTGTGTGAAGGTTGCTGGGAAGGGCAAACCCTTCCTTCTCTCCTGCCCCATTAGCAGGGATTTGCAGAGAGCTGGCTAAGGACTGTCTGAGGGAAATCAGCACTTGCATCCCTTGCAGTGACAAAGCCCAGGGCTGGGGATAGATGTTTATATTAGGAAGGAAGAAATGTCTAGAGCACATAACAATCAAGAAAGAGACTGTTCCTCCTTGCCAAGGAGTGAGAACAACTGGATTATAAAAGCTGCTTGAATCACTAGCTTACATTTATCTCATCTATGTATCTTATTTTACATTTTGGAGTCTGACAAAGACAAGTCACAGATATATTTTCAGCATTTAAGAGGAAAACACCACACTTAACATCTGGTTGTCCTGCTACCAATATGGGCTAGATTTGATCCCTGTCCTGACCCCTTTCCTGTCACTTTATTTGAAATACAAGCTTTATTCTTACCACTCACAACAGGTTCAGGTAGCTGGACTGAAGTATTTAGCCAAAGGCAGCCCTGGGTAGGAGACATCCATGCTGGGAAGGAGGAAATCCTGCCCTGCATTTACAAAGCCTGAACCCACAGCCTGTGCTGTAGTGAAAGATGCAGAAGCCGCAGTGATCACCCTTTACACCACAGCACTGCAGCACTGCATGGAGCGCTGCTCTGCAAAGTGCAAGGCAAAAATCTGCAGTCCTGGTGCTTCAGAATGTGTTTAGGGACTTACACTGCAAAGAACAGCCTTTCTGTGGCTCTCTCTCATGCTTCAGTTGTCTGACAGGAAGACACCAAAGTACACTGGGGTGGCAGGATATTCAGCTTGTTTTAACAGACAGCTAAAGCCTTCAACCTACCTGAGCCAAAGACTCTACCACCACTATAAACCCCCTAAACACATATGGCTCTCCAAGACTTTTATACTGCTGCCTTTCATCGCAGTACCTGAATGACTTCCAAATAAAATTAATAATATGTATTATAAATCCCTCTCACTGCGTCTGCCTTAGGAACTGGAGAGCTGAGAGCCAGTAAACTGTCTGCTTATGTTAAGACAAGGTGACAGCTAGAGTTTCCCTTCATATCCTGACGTTTGGTGATGATTTCCAGGGTCTAGCTGTCGAGCTGCTGCTATAGTTTTAAAAAGGACTGTTTCTTGAGTATTTACCTAAGGGCAGATCTTTGATAGACAAAATGCTATCAAAATTAAGTGACTTTTCAAAATAAATATATAAATATATAGAATGCTACAGAGGTAATTCTGCTCACCCAAAGATATCTTTCAGAATGAAGCAAGATGTTTTGACACATTCCCTGATACCGGAGTCCACCTAGAAGGAGTGCCAGTGATACTGGATTTCCTGACATACCATAGTGTGTTTAGTTTAAGCTGACATAACTCTGTAGTTGAGCGCTTGGTAGGTTATCTGCTGGTAAATGCGGAATGTGCACTGGCAGTCACATTATGAATCCACCAGCTTCACTGTGGTAGGCGAATTTGGCATCAAATGCTGTACAGACAAACAGGAAGACACCAGAGAAAAAGAAACCTGTATGCTGGTACTTCACACAGGTACAAACACCAATATCTCTATCAACATAAGCAGCCAGAGTGCAATAATACACTGCCAGACATCAAGTTTTCCATCTACCACTGTGATACTCCACATTCCCAACTGGAACTTTTAGCCCTTTTCACCACCTTTCATTGTTACTTCTGCCAGTCTCATTCATTCACCTTCCTTGCTTCATCCCAGAGAAAGGATGCAGGCAAGCACCGATCACACTGCTCATGCCTGAGCTGCCTCTCGCTGCCATGCCACCATTGTTTGTGGGGGAAAACAGGGACTTTGAGTGATATTTGCATTAGATAACAAAAGATCTCTGCCCTTTTGTTCATTCCATTCATTTGTATTAATAAGGCTAAATCTATGTTCCTGCCGGACTGAAGTGATCTCTTAGGAAAAAAAGAACGCACACATGCTCAAAAACCTCAGTCCAAAAACCCCAGCATCCCCAAACCTGGTAAGGTCACTAACCCCTGCACAATTTGCCTGAGTCAAACTCACCTGCACATCACTCATTGCTTGTTTTAAAGAAATCTCACAGCAGGGAGAAAAGAAGTAAAAAATGATAGCGCCAAAATGAAAATGTGCATGAAATCTAAATTTATCAAACCAAAACCATCTTATGCCTACAGATGACATTAATGACACTTAATTTTACAAGTAAAGATACAAGAAATAAATCCTGCTTTGGCCCTACAGCAGAACCCCCTGTGGTTACTGCTGGTTTCTAAAGCTGGGAAACAGCTTCCCATTTCCCTGAATCTGTCTCAGCACAGAAAACATTTTTATTCTTAACATTTCCCATATATTTATATTTTCTCCACTGACTCTCAATGTAAACTATTTCCGTTATTATTTCTGTGTCTTGCCCTCATAGAATAGAAAATTTCTACATATTTTTGGCCCAACAATAGAAAGCGATTTTTTATATTGAAGGCCAGGAGTGAATGACACAGTTTGCGCCTAGTGAGATCCAGAAAGCAGTAGTCAAGTTTGACATGTGAAGCTGTCCAGAGCCAATTTACAATAGTGAATGAAAATCATATTATAGGATTCAACTACTACAGAAGCCAACCTGATTCCCCAGGCAGAGAACTTGCCACCAGAGGCAGTTACGGAGCATTTATTACTGTGCTGGCTTCAGCTACAGTATTTACTGGAAGCTTGAGAAAATGATTATCATTTTCTTTTGAGAGAAAGAACAACACTCAATGCACAACTGTTATTCCTCTATCCCTAAAGTTTACAGCATCTGCACACCTATAGTCTTGAAAAAATAATGAGCCTTTAAAAAGCTGAGGTTTTCACAGCCAGTTGTAAATATACATGATATTGTTTTGGTACAGTTAATTTGTAATTTATGTAAGAAAGAATTAATTTTATTATAATAAACGGAGTTACCAGTGCTCAGTTGTTTTATAACAGCCTTTCTGCCTTCATTTTAATCTGTGGAAAATTGGTTTTGAATATACCAGTGATTTAAATGCCCCGCATTTGTTGATCAACTTGTTCAAATCACAGAAGCTTCATCAAGATTTGTCCCAGCTCTCCTACAACCCAGGCTCCTACAGGTACAAAGAAGGTAGTTTCTTCTCAAGAGAATCACTACAGCACCAAAAGCAACATACTTGTCTACCTACAGGTCTGTTCCCAACACCGCACAATGCAGTGGTACCCTCATGACAGCAATTTTCTAAGTAGTAAATGTGTCAGGAAAGCATTAATTAAAGGTGGAATGAGCAGAACATTACGTTGCAAAATTACTCTCTTGGAGGATAGTTGGTTTGTTTTCATTTTGACAAAACCATGAGAAAACCAACACTTAAGTGCATTAGATTCTATCCTTAGTTTATGAACTCCATCATTATTCCTAATAGTAGAAATCACGCAACAAAATCCAGCACTCCTAACAAAACTATCAGTCACCACTTCAGCTCTCAATAGTGAGAATGATAAACTAAACCAATGTAGAATAAGTGACTCAAAATTGACCTTAAGCCAAACCTAGATGCTGGTGGACGGGCTGCCATCCTATTTCACTCTGCTTGGAAGACAGATGGGAAACTGTAGTTATTATCTCCCCAGATATGTGTGCCTAAGCAGCACATTTCTTTGAGGGACTCTCAGCCTCTTTGTCTGGAGTAATTAAATCAGCATTTGAATAAAAGATCCACATTTCTGATTTAGATACATCCTATCCATCATTACTCTTGCTTTATACAAGTACATTTCTCCTAATCTCACCAGACAGAGAGTATTGCAAAGGTTAAGTAACAGTGAAAAAACAAGCTTCATATGAAAAAACACAGGCTGGAAATCTAAGATCAGCTTTAAGATCTAAGGATATACTTTAGATTTTGGAGTTTGATTTATAAGTGTGCAGACGACTGGGACTTGGCACTCCAAACTAATTAGTACTGCACAGCACAACGTGTTCAAAGTGCAGCTCCTATTGACTTCTGCTGCAGCTGCAAGTCCTCAGCACTTCTGAATGTCTCAGCTGAGTCAGCCAGAACCCAGGATTACATCACTAGTGACCACCCACAAAAGTTTGGGCAAGTCACTTGCCCAGAGTCAACTCATAAAACCTCTGGCAAGAACATACATCCCAACCCTCTGAACAGCATTCCTGGCATTAGCTTCCCACAGCCCCCACTGCGGAATGTTCCTGTTTCTGCAACAAACAAACAGATCCCATACACACAGGCTCGTCCACCACACAACCCCAATGCATCCCTAAACAAGAAATGAGTCCAGTCTTTTAACAGCAACATGAGACTATGCTGTAATTACAGTGCTTACTACAACAAATATATACAAAAGCACTGAACAAAGACTGCAGCTACAAACATTCACTCTGGCATATTCTTTCTTCTTTTATATACTTCTTCTTTTTAATAATATATTTAATTCAGTGAATCCAAAACCAAAATTTGAAATAACTAATTCCATCACAAGGAAACTCAGTGTGTAACAAAAGTACAACTTGGCCTTGATGTCTAACTGGAATAGCAGTTGTTAAAACAGTAAATTGTGTGCAGTCTAATACTTAACCTCTGCAGATGGTCACTATTGCACAGAGATATACAAATTGCTATTGCGTTTCTCCAGTACACTGTGACAAGGCAGGAAGGCTCTGGAAGATTCGTGTTTCCTGGTGGGAAGAGATGCCTGAACTCCATCTTCACTTGTGCGCTTCTGTCCTGGTCCCACAGCCTGGCCAGCCTCATTCATGCTACCCAGTGTCTCAGCCTCTCACCACATCCCCATAGCTCAACCTGTCGAGCTGGTGTCCCAGGCTTACTAGCAGCAACCTCAGGCCTCAGCACTATGTATTCCTCATTTTCTCTGACATGTAAAACTTATCAACCTGTCTTGATTTCCTTTGTTCCCAGTCTTTCTCACCATATGATTTGTTTTTCTCTCATCTGAGGTCAGCTGCCTTTTCCAAAGAGTTTCTGTATCGGACCCGTCTTTTTTCTCTCAAGTGTCTGTCCCAGCCTACAATCCAGCCCTTTGCACCAGCAATTCATCGAATCCTTTTCTTCCATAACCTGAATATCCTTCAGGAAAGCAGCGCCCAGTGCCAGCGCTGGTGCCAGCGGTCACTGCTCCGCAGCCCAGGAGCCTGCTCACCACAGCGTATGTCATGGTTTAAGCCCAGCTGGTAATTCAGAACCATGCAGCCACTTGCTCACTCCCCTCCCTTTCTCCCCCCTGCTCCTGAAGGGATGCCAGAGGGATCAGCGCTGTTCCCAGACTAATGTTGAAAACACAGCACTGCACCACGACAACCAGCTACTAAGGCGAAAAATGACTGCTACTGCTGAACCCAGGACACTCCGGCACCACTCACTCCAGAGCAGACAGCAGCAGGAGGACCAGCACTTGGCGGGCTGCTCCCCACTTCTACTCAGGAAGGTCTTACACAAAGTTCTACAAAACACAAAGGCAAAAGTCAAGTCCCTGCACTGCTGCTTTAAGGTGTGCAAAATGCTCAGACAAAAGCTGTCTGGAATTAATATCCTAAAACACAGCCTTGTTTGCAGCAATAAATAAAAAAGAAATAAAATAAGCAGATCAGTCTGAAATGGATGAACAGCATGAAAACTTCATCCTGAAGGAGGAATAGTGGAAAGGTGTAGTGAATTGGGCAAGAGATTAACGGGGAGTTACTGATCACTCACCAATACTGGGATGCATCAAGTGGACCTGGCCCACAGGATGTTGAAGCAAATACTGTTTGAAACACCACAGCCAGGGCTAGCAATGCCATCATCCCAGTGCCCCACATCTGCAAGTGCAGGAAAGCTGTGCTGTCCCTGGCATCAAACCAGCCAAACACTGAGAATGGGCAGACAGCGCCAGAGCTCAGATCCATCCAGCCCAGTGTCCTGAGCCAGCAACAGCCCAAACCACATGCTGAGTGAAATCTGCTGCTGTGGCAAGAGTGTTTCTCACAACACCCTTCCCAGCTCCCACCAGCTGCAGTGCAGTGACTCTCCCAGGCACAGTTGGAAGCTTTGGATTTCACAGGTCTTTACTTTGCAGCATGATGGGCTGAGCTGTCAGTCAGCCTGACAGGCACTGCCTGCAAGGCTGCGATCAAGTCTGATCAGAACGATGGATTCTGTGGCAGCTCTATCTCCTACTAGTTTGGAGGTGATCCCTCCCTGCACCCATCCAAGGTCAAGTCCATTCTGTATTCACACTCTATTCCCTACTTGTCTTGCATGTGTTTTCTCCCACCCTTTCTAAATAAAAGCAACCTTCTCCTTTTATTGCGGATGCTGTTCCAGTGCAGTGAAATGACATACTGTTCATTTACCAGTGAACCATCAAGCCATGCTTATTTGGGTATTTTGCAGTAAATGCCTCCAGGTGCTTAATGACTTATTTCTTCTCAAGTATTCATGCAAAACTTTGCTGTGCTTATTCTCATGTGATTCTCTATAACATACACTGTTCTCTTCTGAACAACACAAGAGAACCACTTTGTAAGCAGAGAATCTTTTACGACATTCAACACACAGTCTGTATTCCTCAGCTTCAATTTCTTGTAACTCATTTCACCTCTGTCAATTTGGCTGCTGATGCCAGCTCCACACTGAACAGGAGGCTTTAGAGAAAAATGAATTGCATTCTGAACACTCTAGCTACCTATTTTATGAAGTTATGGAAAAGCAAGGTTGGGATACAGATTTCAAGCTTTTCTAAATTCCTTTATTTAATAAAAGACATTCTTGCAATGAAGGCCTTCAGGATAATACACCTTGGGGAGAGGTGTAATGAAGTAACACAACAGACTTCCAAGTCACACATGGCAGAGGTCAGCAGCAAGGGAAAATTAGTATCGTATGATGGTTTTATGGTTTGTAATAGGTTTTTATCAACAAAAACAAATCTAGGACTTGTTGGCAGCTTTGTCAGAGAAGATTCTGCCTACCCATGCTAATGAAGAAAGAAAGGCTGAGTAAAAGACCTTTAATTAATACAAACCACAGTGAAATGTAGGTCACCTTTAATAACCACATTAGAGTAAAAGCTGTGTGTTTGCTGTAGAACAGTTTGTCAGTCAAAGGGTTCCTGGCGAGTCCAATTTAGCTTATAAAGAAATCCCGAGTCAAGGGGAAATACAAAAGCGAGAAAGCTGTAACTGAATGCAACTAATAACCAGCAAAGGAACTTGGAAAAGCCCCAAGTGGAACTGAGGAAGGCAAAGACAGCATTTTAATGCTATCATACAAATATTATGAATGTACTACAATCTATGGGGGGAAATGTATTTTAGTGTAATGAGTGTTTAAAACATTAGCTAGAAACTACTGAATGAAAAATACACCACCTCAAGTAGGAGTCTACGTAGCAGCAACCCAGCCGTGTAGTTTGTTAGCACCCCATTACCCCAGGAGGTGAGAGTCTCTAGTAAGAGTTACACCTATCAAAGGTGATACGGATCAGATCATAGGACTGCAGAGTCCAGAAAGAAGCGTTCAGCCACCATTATAGCCACCTTTTATGAAAAGGGTCTGACTATATGCATGCCAGCCATGGGGGATAAATCCCAAGGGTTAAAAACAACAGTACTGCTGTCTGAGAGCATATGTGGGCTGCAGCATGCAGACAGAATTTACGTGGCCCCATTGCTATAACATTACAGCAAAAGAGTATTATTCTTCCTATCCTATCAAATCTAAAGACCATCATTATTCTGTGTGTAGGTAGAACCAGACCTCTGGATGGATTTTATACCGAATAAGCCCAAAGCAGCCTCAGACAAGCTGACTTTCTGAGCAATGTGACAGACTTCTGCATAAACCAGAATGGCTACCTTGGTCAAAGGAATCTATGTCATCTATGTCATGACTTTTCCAGGAAAACTGTCACTGCTCATCTTTCCAGAAACGTTTTTTATGTGGCTACATCCTTTAGTCTATGAGAGACTGTTTAACACATTGCCTTTGGATTTAAGGTTAATTGCTCTTTTTTCATTAGTACTTTTACAAAATGAAAGTACCATTTTACCAGTAGGAAACCCCATATGTGAGTGATGCCACTCACTAAGACTTATTCTGATAGGATCATAGCACCACAGAATGGTTTGGGTTGGAAGGGAGCTTTAAAGGTCATCTAGTCCACCCCCCCCTCCCTTCTGCCATGAACAGGGACATCTTCAATTAGATCAGGTTCCTCAGAGCCCTGTCCAACCTGTCCTTGAATGTTTCGTGGGATGGGGAATCTACCACATCTCTAGGCAACTTGTTCCAGCACCTCACCACCCTCACTGTAAATAGACAGAACTACTTAAATTTCTTTATGTATTTCTTATATATCTGTTCCTTAAAAAGGAAATCTTCACAGGATTAACTCCACCAGAAAGTAGCAATAAATGTTTTCATGAGGGTTATGCTCTGAACTAAGTGCTAGTGAACTCTGCAAAGGATATTCACAGGATCAGAACAATACAAGAGGTTTATCTACAGACAAAGAATCAAATAAGTACTGACTAAAGTGCAAAACGTCTGACGGATCTGAATCATTAAACCATGTGCTCAGAACTTTACATGGTGTTGTAGGGATCTAGCAGGTTTATAACCTTCAGGCTATGAAAGTTTCCTAAAATGTTACATGCATCTTGACTCTCTACATCATCATCTGATCTAAAGGCTCTCCAAGTCTTCCTTCACTTTCTGTTCTCCTAAGGAGACCTTCTAAATTGCTTTTAATATAAGTTGCAGGGGTTAGGTTTGTGGGCTGGAGCAACCAAAACGGAGTCAGGACTTTGATACTTGATGCTATTACAAGCACACTGAAGGTGAATGTTTCCACTTGCTTTCCTACACTGAGGTGTGCTGCTGTATGCAGAGGGCTGGAGCACCCCAATCTCAGTCTTCCCAGTTCTCCTAGCCCAACCCTCATCTGTGAGCAGGTCTGGTCCAATTTCATCCTCTGCCTCTCACTGTTGAACCATTCATTCCAGCCACTTCTGAAAATTTACACACCATCTGACAGAACTGGAAACAGGACTAAACACTGAATATTCTCAGTGTGCCAAACACACATTTTCAGCATAATTCTAACTGACTTTCATGCACAGAAAACCAAGTATGACATGCATATTTTGTGTGCCGCAATACACTAGAAGAGAACACAATCAACACATTCTGGACTTTCTCATGAGGAAGGATAACAGGCATTCAGAACAGCTTGCATAAGAGTTTATATTTCCTGTAAACATCTTTACATGCTCTAGATACATTCTCAAGAATGTTAATTTTAAGATGTTTTTATTCTTTGCATTTACTGAGCTAGGTTTTTCATTTCTAACATATCTGTTCTGTGGGTATGCACAACTGAGCATAAGCTGCCTCTAAACTGTTGTGCTGAGGTAGCAATCCAAACAAATTTGAGGTGATTCTTACATTATAAAAGCAACTGATAAAGTGACTTAGAGGAATGGTTGTGTAGAGTGGATCCCCTGCAAACAATGAAGCACACCATCTTTCTTGGCCACAACTGTCACATTCCTGGCATATCATAGGGAGCCAGGCTACATACAAGCATTTCAACTTTATCCTACTGAGTTTTGCTCTGCAGCAGTATTTCTACAGCAAGGAGAAGCTGAATAATCCAGTGACTATACAAATATCTGAATTCACTCTGTGCAGACTGTAAATGCTGGCTGAATGCCAGTAACCTCTGTAAGACAAGCACCTAAATAGGAAAAGGATCGATTTGCATTCCCTACGAACTAACCAAAAGCAGCTTGGTTTAATGTAACAGTATTTCAGGACCACAGCAGTACGCAGTTATGGACACAAAGATAGATGATTACAATTCCTAAAGGCAGGGAAAACAAACAAGTCTGTAAATCCAACATCTGATTTCACAACACAAAAAAGCCACAAAAATGTGAAAGAAGTGGGAATAACAAAATGTGGAAGACAAGAAATAGGGGTGAAATCAGCAGGGACAATGTGTTCTGATGTCATACTTCATTACAAATGCATCCTGCCAAGCTAACAGAAAAACCCTACGAACTCTCCGGGATTTCACCAGCTAAAGATAAAACAATTCGATTTCAGAAAAGGGATTGTGTA
>JAVHNF010021991.1:0-26589 GCA_034783455.1 Micropsitta finschii | reverse complement strand
CTTTGGCAATTTTCATCTTCAAAGTGCTTTATAAACATTCATAAAGACACTGTGGTGATTAGCACTATGACAAAACTCTGCAATGCAATGGGTCTCTCTCCCCATTTTACAGGTGGAGAAGGTACAGGAGAGATGAATGATGGAGGAAGTCAGTGGCAGAAATGTAGTTATACCTCAGGTAGTTATACCTTACAGTATTTGGATCTTGCACAGAACAGACACATATACTAAGCAGAACAAGTGATGGACAGACAGGAGAAATGGTGTGAAGGGGAATGATAGGTGCAGAAATTCTGTGCCTGGTACCAGGGTAGGATTAATTTGTCAGCAATTTGCATCTTGTAATTAGGCCTTTACTGCATAACTGGGCCAAGGTCCCACCAAAGCCTATACTGTATTCACCTTGTTGCTTTGAACTAACAGGTATGCCTTACTACAAAATATGCAGAGGCAACTCTGTTTAATTTACTCATTTTTTTAAACGCAAATTCAAAACCAATAGTGGACAGAACTGCATGTTGGAAAATATTATTTCCCACACAGATTTTGCTAAAGTTTTTGTTTCATGTTTCTAACTCATTCTCCATTCTATATAAAGACTTGATCTTAAGCTCAAACCCTTGCACTTGCAAAACACAAGCCAAAACTCACCAGGAAATGAAAGCATGCTGAATATGATCCACTGAGATTCTGGGTATCACTGTAGCAGGTACCTTGTACACTGTTGCAGATTGTACACTCAATACATGAAAAAAGATCAGTTACTTGTATACATATTTTGTAGGCACAATATGTTTTTTAATTTGGCCTTTAAAATTTAAGTATATGTTATTGATTTAAATTTTGTACTTTGAAATGTTACCATGTTCTGCAGTGCTTGAATTTTGCCAAGGCCTTGTACGGCTGCATAAATGTGACTGAAATAACCAGGAGTTTTGCTTGGAAAATCTGATTATGCTGCAAGAGCAAAATGTTCCAGCTCATGAGGGCGAAAGACTGGCTGTGCCTCTCCTTTTAGTGAATAATGATTTTTCACGGAAAAATAGAGTCTAAGCAAAATATACACTGAATAAATCTTTATCTCTTCTATGTCATGAATTTTGTTCCTTCTACATCTCATGCCTTCCAGGCATGATACTCAGTGTCCTATATTCAAACTGTGACCAAAAAAGTGACCATGTATGTAATTCAGTATTCAAAACCCACCAGACACATCTTAAACATGTCCAATGTGCGCATATTGCAGAAAGCATGGAAAGATGCTGACATCTCTGGAGAAGAAGCAGATCTAAGCTCCCTCTGAGCTGTAACTCAGCCCACATGAGGAGCTGCTGCCTCTCATGGAGACAGGACACCACCAACCAGCTGCTCAATGGCAGCAGCTGCATCTCCCAGCTTCTGCTCTCATCACTAGCTTTGATTTTTGATTCTAAGAGTGCATTCTGCTCTCTGCTGTCTGTCGTCTTTTCAGCACCATCCCATCGCAGATTCTGTAGCCAGGCGTACCCATTCACACGGGTGTATTAACAGCCTGCGGTTTTAACAGCAGCACAATGTTTTGTGTATGAAGTACAACAGCTTATGCAACTTTATGTACATTTGTCCGTATCTCTTTACTTGTGAAGTCTGAAGTTTGAAGATTATTGATTAGAAAGCTTTATTTCTAATTAGAGAAACAGAAAAAAACTCCAGCATACTTTGTTTCTGCCTGACGCTGTACCCAGAAGAGAACTGGCACAACACAGTCTGTAGCAAGCTGTCTTCAGTGCGAGCAGCCTTGATTTCAACATCTGGTTCATATTAAATAAAACTACAGATGTGAATCCAATGGAGATAGATATTTTGGAGGGAACATAAAATGTTTTAAATTAACCAGCAAGACATTTGTGTTAATTTGCAAAATCAAAAAAACAAGTAAAATTACCACAGGACTAGCAGCCAAACTTCCCTGTGTCTGATCTAGAAAGGGCAGCACAACAATGCTGGTTACTTTAAAACCACCTCATCCTTAACCTGATATGAAATTTCAGACTGAGCTCAGGCATGACAATTCTAACTCACAACATTCTAGGTTTATGCATTTTTAAACTTAAAATCTTAAGATCTGGGGGAGAAGGATGAATGGTGTTTGAGAAGGGACATTTACTCAGCTAACAAATTATGAACATAATAAGGACAATTACAGGGCTGATTTACATTGACAGCATGAGCACTGAAAATTTTCTTAAGTATTTCATGTATATACATATATTATAATTGCACCCTAGCTAGTAATATGTGTTATGTAGAAATCAAAACAAAGGAGGTGTTCACACGCCTTCGGTTAAGTCTACACTGACATTTGCCATTAAAAAAAAGAAACAAATCCAGTCATTTCATATTTTGATGAACTGAGATTAGATTTTCAGAACTTCTTTCCATTATGGGACAAACCAAAGTGCTGCCAGCCATATCTATGCTCATTTAGTTTTCTGCTGGAGTAATAAAAAAGCACAATGCTATGGGGGTGTCAGGATTAGTACATAACCAGTCAATGTAAGCAAGTTTAAGGAGGTTTTCTCCTTGCTGCTACTATTCCCTTTGCAGGGTAGATGGCAGGCAGTTTCTGTATGATCTGCAGTTACACCTCCATTTTGCAGCTCAGGTTTTCTAAGTAGTTTCAGGGAGCACATCTGATTGCAAATAAATCAAAGGCAATAATAGTTTTTTGAAGTATTCCATATTTAAGTTTAATTTTTATCAATTGGTACAGAGGAAACACTTTAAAATAAAGTTCCCCTGTTGAAAACTTGTCCAGACTAATTTCGACATGTTTACTGCTGTTAACTCTTTCACACTTCCCAGAAGGCCTCAATTGTAAATATATTCACTATGGCATAATTTTAAGCCTTTGCCACTTTGGATACTCTAAAATCCAAACTCACATTAATTTCCTTCTTTCAAAACAATCAAATTGAGTCACATTGGGAAAATCTTACCATATTTCTGGTCTGAAGCAAAAGCAGGTGCCTGCTACTTTAGGGAAAATGCAAGGTTTTACAAAGAGATATATTGCACTTGTCCTTACAGTCTCAGAGTGCAGCAATGAGGCCATAATATAAAAAAGGAGAGACCCTTCTGCCTCTTCTTCAAAACTTTTTATTTACATCTATTTGGTTTCTTCATCCATCTCCCACAACCATTCTTCAAAGAGATTGCTCATTGAGATGAAGAGGTGAGAGGCGAAAATGAGGTAGCGGACTGGGATAGAAAGCTAAGTGACTGTACTAGCTATTTCTCAGATTTTTACAGTATATGATGGTGTTAAATGAAGTTTAACAACCAAAAATTTAAGTTAATGGTGTTTCTTGCAAGAAACCGGGAGCATATATCATGCATACAGCTTGACATCATTTATGGCTAATTTCAGAATGGCATTTCCATAGACATATTGTGCTCAAGTCATATTCTGCCATTCCTACACATGTCATAAGAGCATCACATCAGTGGAATCCGGCAGTGCATATGAAGACAGATGATGCACTCTCCAGTGTGTCTTGTAGCACTGATTGTCCAGCTGTCCAAACTGATGTCTCTGAAGTCATACATGGCGGTTCATGCAACTGGGTCTTTTGCTGGCAGTGAGGTAAAGGGGCAGACAGTGTGCTCTGTTGCCTTTGCAACACAGAGTTAAGAAATCACTGCACCCATGGTTCACAGGAAGTCAAGGCTCACCCATGGGATCCTGAAATGCAACTGACCTGCAGTTTAGACATAATCCTTATCATATATTGGTTGACACTAATAACCACATACAGCAATGGAACACAGTTAGGGACAGGTTGTTTCACAAAGGTTGGACAGTATAGTTAATTCAGCCAAAGACATGGATACAAGGATACTTATTTTACTAAATTCTAATGAAGTTTCCTCTTCACCATCATCCTGCCCCTCAGCTGTTATTCTCTCAATCCAAACTCACCTTTTATTTTCATTCTACTCAATTCCCCCTAATAAACCATTCCTTATATCTTATCCTGAACCAGAATATTTCTATCTTCCCTTCAATTTCAGATATTTCTGAAACACCTACTAACTCTTTCCCTGCCACTGTTTTTAGACCTCTCCTCCTACCCAACATCTACTTCGTTTCAACACTGTGCTTCCATCCCTCACCAACATTTACTCATCTTTCTTCAGCCCCTTGATAAGTCTCAGCAATTCTGGCAAGATGCTAGAGGAAGCTGCAGCACACAACCCTTGTTTGGTCACAGCAGCCCAATGATGTATTGTGCGTCATCAATCCCACAGAAACCCTCAAGAACGTAAAATATGGCAATGGCAGCCAGCCCACAAGAAACTATCAGATCTTCTGATTTTCTGCCAGGGTTTCATGGGAGATCAGGAAAGGTAAAAGGGAGTTCATGGGAAATCAGAGAGATAAGAAACTTGGAATTATATGAAAATCAATGCAGCCAGTCAAAAAAGAGCTGTGGTGGTTTGTTTTTTTTTTGTTTTGTTTCTGGCTTTGAAAAGGCAGTGATTTAGGACAGAATATTTTTATTTTATAGGAAAGCAAAGTGCTGCAGGTTAAAGTTTGATATTAGGTTCACTGTCAATGTGAAGATATACTGAAAGTTTACTCTACTGCTACTGTGATCAATCATCTGAATTCAGGTCACAGTTCCTTGAAATATGTATTCAAGACTTAGATATAGTCAGAGGAAAGAGAAGAGGCAGTGGTGTTCACAATCACAACATGATCTGTGTGGCTTGCAGTCATCCTCATTTAACCCAGAGTTATGTCCATTCAGGTGCTCAGCCAACTCCTGTTCTACTGTTAAGTCAAGTAGGTTAGAGACTTCTGTTTCTCATGAATACAGAAGCTTAGTGATTTTCATTATTTCAGGGTATAAAAGGATGTGGTGCCCCATCCTGAGAATTGGTCCTAATTTTAGTTACCTTAAATGATGCTCAAATATTGTTCAGGTTTTTTATTTTGTTTTCACTTTTGTCATGGCTTTATCTAATTCAAGGATTGAAGATCTTAAATGCAAAAGATCATTTAACAGTATTACCAGAATTAACTTAAAGACTCAGATGAGTTTCAGACAAACATCTGAAGTTTGTTTAAAAATCCTGCCTTTACATATTTCCTATTCTTGCTGAAAACTGGAGAAAGAAAACCAAAATAAAAATGGGAACACTTACTTCAAGTAATTAAACCTACAGGAGACTGCATAGTTTAAGAAAAATATGTGGCATAAGAAACTTTTCTGTTGACTGTGGCAAGGCATCAGTTTCTTTTGATTCCAGGTACATGTTTCTCAGCTGTCCTAGGCCTACTTCAAGGTGTAGGTTTCTAAAGGATGCTTTTTATGGCTAGGCTACAAAGTCCTGCTTCAGCTGCAGAAGGTCAAATGCTGATAATTGCAAAGCAGGAGAAGACAGGCCACAATGCAGTTTTCATTTACTCTGATCCTTGCTACCTGCTCTACAGGACAAGATGAGTTCTGCCAGTCAGCTTAGACAGACTGTATTTACAACTGCTATTTTATACAGGTAACCACTAATTTTACATCCACAGTCACTCATTTTCACAATTCTGGGTTCAAGGAAGCACTTTTATTTTCCTGTCTTCTGCAACAAACAATGTGCGTATCTCACAGCCAGCAGTCTGCATTTTAACTACTCATAACTCAGTTCTGAGAGTTATGAACGTTTAATAAACCACATCTTGTAGAGTAACATCCAAAAGCAGACATTTAAATATGTGTTATTGAAAGTTAGTCTCCATTACACTGAGCAGTATATTTCCAGCAAATGCACTTTGTATTTATTACCTGATGAACTTTATCAGAAGGTTTTTGTAAGAGCATGTTTAAACATCAGGTCAGCAGTATCTTACCTATAGCTATCTTTCTGTACTCCTTGGTTTTGGGTTGTCCCATTTTGGTTTGGTTTTGGTTTGGTTTTAATCTGGTAATAAAACACAGTCAAACAGCAGAAGCTTGGTGTCTTCATCCTAGCCAGCTGTCACTTGGACACTGAATTATGCTCCTTCTTCTATGTTCTGCTTTTAGCTCCAGGACTTTTCCTGGACAGAATGATGCCCTCTTAAATACTAAGCTATAACCTAGTGTTTAGGGCACACCCCTAGGAACCAGTGTATGAACGTGTGAGCCCCTTAAGCAGAAGATGGAAAAATTTAGATTTCCCACTTTGTAGTGGTAGAGTAATTGTATAAACTACGGGCAGAGGCAGCACCACTCCTTATTTGTGTGGAGACAGTGGAATACTGAAACACATACCAAGAGAGTGTTGAACGTAATAATCAAAACCAACAGTGGTGTACAATAGACCACCCAAAACACAGCTGCAATAGTTTTTCAGCTCTGCCATGGAAACAATGAATAGAAACAACAAGCAGAATAGTTTTGAAAACAGCATTTCTACTTTTCAAAGTAGAATTTAAACTTTGAACCAACCAGGATAGTATTTAGCATATTTTTGCAGATATAATTTTTGCTGCATGAGGTCAACTCTGCTAACAGCACTGGAGAGGCGTAGACCCTAACAAAGTGATAGGTTGGGGTGCTATGTAGGAGTTAGGTATGTTACAGAAGCTGCTTTAACTGGATATTTCCTGGTATTTAAAGAATTGCATTCAGAGGTTAATGGCTGTCAATACATCAGAACAACCACCTTTTAATATCATGCAGAGATCATTACTTAGAAAAATTATATTAAAATAGTTTTGAACTTTTTCAATTTTCATTCTGCTCTAGAAATAATGAGCTTCCTGGCAGAAAACCCACTTTATTTCCAAGCCAGATCTGTAAAATTGTGACTAGAGTAACTTAGAAGCATTTCCCTAGCAGACCTTGAAAGGTGTGTTAGACATGTGCTGAGAAAAAGTCCAGTTGATCTGCATCCTGAGAGAAACATGGGGTGATCATAGTTCAGGTTTCCAGAGAACCTGCAAGACTCTGACCATGATCCCATGGGGTGGCCTGCAGGGCCACCTCCTAGCAACTGTTGCTGAGTATCAGTACCCAGGATTATCTTACCATAGGGGAAGGTTCTCAAGAGAGCATATTCGTACCTGGGTATCTCTTTAGCAGCTCAGTATGCCTCTCAAGTGGAGGCATCTCTTGTAAGACAGATGAATTCCCCTGTTTTATGTATATAAAAAAAACTTGGGCATAAATGCTTCTGGTTTGTGTACAGGCTCCAAAACATAGATTATGGCTAAAATTTGGGAATTCCTCGAGTTTGGAGTGCCTCAGTGATTAGATGCCCAGCTTCAAATACCTAAGTTTTGATTTCCCTGAGCTGTTGCTCATCTGCCACTCCTTCAGATTTCACCTAACGTGAGAACTGTCAGTGCTTCAGATATCGTTCCCCTGGTTTTCAGAAGTAGAGCCAAGGAAGACACTATTTTCCTATCTATCCCCAGTCCAGGTTGGAGGAAACATTTGGAAGCATTAGGCAGAAAGACTGTCACCATAGGAAATGAATGGGTAGTCAAATCCTTCGCCTAAAAGTGTAAAGGCCTGAGGTGCAAGTTTCAGGACTAGAAACTAGTTCACTTCAGTTTTGGTGAGCCGTATAACTACAAAAGACCATCTGCCATCTTCCTGTTGTCCTTTCTGCTCAGCAAGAGCACTATGTACCTACTAACTTTGTCGTAATGCTAGGAGGAGGGATCCTGATGCCAGCTTCATTCACTAAAATTCCAGATTCCTTCTTCGAAAACCTTCCAGCCTGAGACTCAAGTCAAAATTAGGCTGGAGAGAAGGCAGCTGAATCCCATCTTCAGTGGAGCTGCAGTGAGGATAGTCAGAGTTGAGCAGCTCAAGGAGGTTCAAGCTGTTTGCATCTTTTAAAGGCATTTAATGATGTTTGGGGCAGGGAGAGGGAGAAGTAATACTGGTATGTGGTGTGACTTGTATGGGCAGTGTGTGGTGCTGTGAGTTTTAGGGACAACAAAGCTGAATAAAAGAATTATATGGTAAGTTATACATGCTTCTGTAGTAATAGAAGTCTATAGTAACATGGATTCAAAGAGGCACAGCACTTATTAAGACGTTCAAACTTTAATCAAAGTGTAAGGGCATTTTTTCCACTTTAAGTAGAGGAAAAAAAAAAAAAAAAGACTAGCTTTCTCCTAAACTTCTCTGCCCTCTCATCCCCAACAGCTCAATCTCCACTGAGCACACATAGATCATGTCTGCCTGAGAAGGGAAATACACAGCCGTGCAACAGAAGAATTAAAATTAACAGATGAGTCCAAGGAACAAAACGAGCTAACAAATGTATCTTGTTAGGCTGCTGCCAGAGAACAAGATTTTTATCAGGAATGCTGTTTTTCAGAAGACACTGGGATAATTTCCTCCTAATAAATTTCTGTCTTGTTGAGAGTGGGTAACGTTATGCCAGTTAGAAGGAACCTCCCAAGGGTACAGCTTATGCAGCTTTCCGACCACTGGGTTAAATGTATGCACACGTTTTAAACCCCAGCGAATACAGAGTGGCTCTAGAAGTGTGTTTGGGTATTTTTAAAAATACACAAGAGCAGAAGTTTGCCTCCTTTTAAAAAAGATTCACTACTTTGTTTATTGCTGTCTTTCCCCCTGAATTCAGAGGAAATGAGTGTGCATAATTCCACATTCCCTGGAAGGCAAAAGGAAAACATTGGTCTAAATAGTTTGTGGTGTTGTTTTGTAATTTCCATGAATCAAAGCATATTTTTTTACTGCATCACCTATAATTTTTTATAAATCTCTCTCCTTTCCCTTTAAAAATATTTAGAGGGAAAAAAGAACTGTGTGTCATAGGGTATTAGCTGATTAGTTCATTCAAACAGTGCTAATTATAGGTTTAATTGCTTAAATGTGAAAGTCATTTATTTAAATTAGCTGCATCAAACATACAGTATGCTCAAAACCTGAAACATTCTGGTACTGGGAACAAGGGTTATTTTCTGTAAACAGAACATGCAAAATATAAGATGAGAAACAATGTGCCTCTATGTACTGATCGGCAAACTCATTTAAACCCCAAAGTCCCTCCTCCCCTGCCTCTGGGGTCGGAGAACAGCCTCATTTGAACAATGACTAATGGAATGCACTGAAATGTGCAGAGGGTTGAAAGGAGAAATACTATTCAAGCCAACAAATTCATTTCATTTGTGATTTAGAGGGGCGCTGCACCTTTCCCCTGAACTCCTCCTGAGGAAGAAGGAATAGGCATCTCAAGGTTATGTAAAAATGGGTATTTTGGGTGGAAAGCTATATTGGGTCTTAAAATAATAAATGAAGAAAAAAATAAAGGTTTGTTATTGAGTAAAAATACGGCAGGGAAAAGATGTTTGAGCCACAACAAAAAAGGTAGTCAGAGCTGTAGTGACTACAACAATGACAGAAAGAGTATGCTTGTGAATTAAAAAATATGCTGTATTGAACACTCAATGTGAGAACTCTGATCAGCGTGCAAAAGATGGGCTCAGCTTTTTAAGCTGTGAAAGAAAAGAAAGAGAAAAAAAAAAAGGAAGAGAATTTTAAAGAACAGAAAACATTAGATAATTAACATACTGAATAATGCCTGGCTGCCAATCCCTCCATCTTCCTGTGTTGACAAAGGAATGCATATATACATGTAGATAGACATTTATTTATGTAAGAAAGAATTTTTTTAGGGAGCAAAGAGATTCAGAAGAGCTGGATTCCCCAGACATATCGGTTTTCATGTTCTGTATCTCTGTTCCGTCAGTAATCAAGTTGTATCTGAATGTTATTGCATTTTTCTAACCCTTCCAGTTGATATTAAGCCCCAGTATTCTCAGCAACATTATGGAAGTACACACAGTGGCAGTGGCAAAGGCTGGTGGATGCAGAAAGCTCCTCTTAATTTAATAAGGGTTTTAAAACCGAACGCTATGCACCATTGACTATGCAGGAAAGCTATTTTTTGCTGCAAAATTTCCCAGCTCATGAATATACTTGTTCGCTTCCCTGTGCACAGCCTCTCTCCATGCCCCCTTTTCCTGCTGAGAGGGTCATACAGCCACAGGAGAGCCTGACCCCCTGTTTACATTTCACTCTGCAGATTACACAGTGAAGAATAATACTACAGCTGGTTACTGCTTACAATCATTTAATTAAAATTAGAAAACCACAGCACGTTAAAAGCTGAATTTCTATAAATCCATCTGTCTCTGTGCCTCTTTCCTTTTCTCCACATGCAACTTGCCGTTTACTATATACTTGTAAATTTACTATACTCATTCATTACAAGCTCAGAGCTTCCTTTTTGGATGGGGAAAATACTCCCAAATATGTCTCCCATGCTTAGGAGGCCTTTTGCTTCATACGATGCACAGCCTTAACTTAGAAAAATTAGATAGTAAAACAAAAAATATTTGGAAAACATTATGGCCTTATTTAGGTAAGCAAAGTAAGGCACGGAGAAGTTACAATCGTAACATCATGCAGCAGTTACAGAGGAAGCAACATGCTCCCATACTGGAGGCTAAGGCAACTGTTTCATCTCTAATTTTTAGAGACCCCCACCCTCCTGACACACAGAGGTAGTCCCACAGGGAAGCAGGTTTGAGGATGTCTCAGCAAAAATGCAGCTAAACATAAAAGCCTAAGCAAAATATTGCCCAAAAGATAGTATAGCAAATTTAGAAAGGAAGTCCAGGGTAGATTTTGCCGAGATTAAATCTAAATTGAGTGGATTTCCAATGTGATCAGGGAACAGCATGTTAAGGAAGAGAGTTGGAGACATATCCTCAGGGGATTTATGTGGTTATACCTCCAGATGATCCTAGGCAGTTGGAAAATGAGATACAAAGGGCTCTATTCTGCCCTCATTTACACAGCACTTAACTCTGATTTTCATGCCATTTAAACAAGAATGTCATGTAAAGTGTCTTGATCATTGAAAATGGTGCCAAATACATACTCTCTCCTCAAGATTGCTGCATGCAATTCAGATCATGGGACATTTGCATGAGTAGAACTGGCCTTTAGAAAAGAGGTACAGACATTAAAATAGAGGTTGGGAGGAAACTAATCTGAATTGGCTTATTTCTCAGATACTTAGCCAAAATAACCATGTAAATTGCAGTTTCTTTAGCAGTTTTACATTTGTATTTGTCAGACCAAAATGGTATTTATATACTAGATATAATTCATATAAATGTCTAGGGTACAAAAGCAGCATTCAGAATGCTGTCCTTTAAGAAAATAATATAATTTCCTAATATATGTAAGTCTGTAATGTTGCCAATAAGATGCAGTGAGAGGGATGCATCACATCTGCCATTCATCATATGATATCATGATAATATGTCTCCTCATTTTTAGGTGTTTTAAAAGATTAGCATTTCCCAGTTACAGAGAGTTATGTTGCCCTCTGGATAAGAGATGGAGAAATACATGGCAA
Source organism: Micropsitta finschii (assembly GCA_034783455.1). Taxonomy (NCBI): domain Eukaryota; kingdom Metazoa; phylum Chordata; class Aves; order Psittaciformes; family Psittacidae; genus Micropsitta; species Micropsitta finschii. The sequence goes on along the minus strand of JAVHNF010021991.1, from coordinate 15,156 downwards.
TGCTGACTTTCAAAAGACAACTATTACGCAATGTAATAAATACATGGTATGTTAGTCCCCACTTAGCTGTTCTGGTACATGTTAGGAACAGGCCTGGTTTACCTTATTCCCATTATTTTCATTCTCAGACACTTGAAAGAGCATGAGACAGTTGGCTGAAAGGTGTTATGTTAACTTATACTCATGGTTGCATTTCAGTCATTGATTTTATGATCTCCTTATTAAACACCATAATTAAAGTGTGATGCCAGCAGGCATGGTCCTCTTCTGGATAGGGCATGACTTTAAAAAACCCAGCAGATTCTCTGAGGGCACATGCTACAGGTGTTCTTCCTTTAAAATCATGAGCAACTGTGAATGCAAAAGGCAAGACAAGGTCACAAGTGTCTTCTCAACCTTTTTATGTTGACACTTTCTCAGGCTAGGTCTGTATTTAATTTAGGATGCCAGGCAAATGAATCCAGGAAAAGAATACAGCCAGTTCTTTTATCTGTTTTATGCGTTCACACTGCTGACTTTGGCTACTGTAGACTGACCTAAGAGATGGGCATTACTCTGAAGTTGGCTCAAGCTCAAACCTACCTGAAATTAAGTAAAACCCCTCATTTACAAAGTATGGATGACAAACAATCTGTGTTTCAAGGCTCAGGCTTATGCTCAGAACATAAGGAGGAGACTTTAATGAATCAAAACCTCTTCAGTGCACATTTTGACACATTTTAATTTCACACCAGGTCTTTTTGAGTACTGTTTGTTGCATATTTGGCCATTTTAGAATCATATTCTGTTTGGGAAATAGATAAAATAATGCAAAAGGAAGGAATCCAGAACTATGCGTTATGGTAACAATGAAGCATTTTTTTGTGCCCCTCTGTTTTCAGTCTCTGAAGTAACGCAGCAAATAGATTGTATGATGCATTATAAATTACATGATACTTAGCAATCATCACCACTACCCAAAATGGTATAGAACATAACAGGAAAACACTAGTGAGTATTCTGTGAAAGCTAACTTTGAAATTTTGTGTCAGTTTATTCTAGGAGTTTGTCCTAAAATAAAAGGACAAATAAAATATTATGTAGTCTACCTGTAATCAAAACAAACCACATTTCTGTTGTGTAATGGCTACAGCTGAACAGCCAAAGATCTGTTTTGTTGCCAGGCTTTGAGCAGTGTGTGTATGTCAGAAACTAAAATCATGTTTGAAACAATTCATGGGCAGGTGTGAAAAGACAAAATTCTTAAACTCTTCTTTTTTCTCTTGGCTACTGTCTGGCCCATGTGGCAATGTTCAGTGAGTGCTCTTTTCCCATAAGAATTCTCCTTGTGCTCTTCGGCTAAAAATAATGTGGCTGTATGTCAAAGGAAAAATAATGCCCACTGAGAAGGGAGAAGGCGTTATCTTCCCTTCCCCAGGCTCAATTAATTTTAGTTTGAATTTGCTGTAAGTTCTGTGAGATAGATTAGAGGGATTCCGGCTGTAGGGATTTCCCCTTCAAGACACCTTTCTGTGTGGTAAAATGACCAAAAGATAGTGTAAGTTTGGAGTGAACATATGGTCTTTTCCACATATTGTCTCCAAATTTGTACAAAAAAAAAAAAAAAAAAGACACTTCTCAATTCCTAACAGCTTTTTCTTTTACAGAAATATAAAAGTTGGTAAACCCCAAGACTAGCAAAGGAGTCTAGTACTACTTTCTTAGTCAGTGAGTACTGACTTGTTTTTTATATCTCTAAATGTTATTAACTTTCCCGACATCAAAGCAGACTCATACCCTTAATACAATATGAAGAAAAAAGGTATCTGGCTGCACTGGCCTCATGTTCCATTGTATTATCACATCACAAGCTGCTGTGCTGATAGAAGAAATCACATATCCTCCACAAAGAAAAAAAAAAAAAGAAGAGAAATATATATATAACAGTCTTTGAAAGTTCTGTAAATGCACATTGAGCACTGACTGCATTTTGTTGGCACAATACTTGATGCTCTGACAGCAAAGGCACAGAGCCACGTGTCTTTAGCAAAGACAATAGAGAAGACAGAATTTAAAGTTGCCATTAGGGAGCACAAGTGAATAAGGAGTCGTGTTTCCGATGGGATCTCCCTTTGAATTTTTAAAGCACGATAATGTTACCAGAGCACCAGCTATTCTCTTCAGCCATATTGAGCACAGGTAGAGCAGTCATTCCTAAAAATATACCCACTGAAACATTAATAGCTTGCTTTTATCTCACATACTTGCAAGAGGAAAAGAAAAAAAACACCCCAAGAAAACCCAACCCCAAACATTAAAATAACTATTGCCACTTAAAGAATTGAACTATGATAAGAATGTAATTGGGTCAAGGAAAACATAATTTTGTGCTTGCACAGTAGTGCTCTAGAAGTGCAATTCTGATCCCCCTCCCATATAATCCCTTGGAGCAAGGGGAGAACTGGGTCCCTTGTGCTTTCTGCCAGGCAGCCAGGGACAAGTGGGCTGAAGGTAGATTTCCAACAGCCATCTTCAGACAGGCAAAGGCTTCTCCATTTAACTTTCCATTAAACTGTCTGAGACCTACATATGTACATATTCCCTCCAAAGTAAGGCACAAATCATGGGTGGAAGGAGACAATCATTTGCCTCCAAAAATTGTGTGTAAGGATAGCAAGTAGAGGATAGAAGAGTTAGAACAAGTGGGGCTTTTTTGTTGTTTCATCCCCCAGCCCTGAAATATCTGTCATAAATGTGGGGCACAAGCCACACATTAATTAGATAAGCTCTTAGGTATTATGATTGTCTTGGTTATATATATACATACTTAATAATATAGGGGCAATTAGAAGCCATATTATTACTAAGGCCTCTGTGTTCCTGTAAATACAACTACATGCATGATCACAAGGTTATGACATATATATCAAGTATTATGTTTGCATATGTGCTATTGCAAAAAAAACCCTTGAGTTTTATTGCCAGGTATAACCTTTCACAAGCACTGGACAAAAGCGCATGTAGGTGGTAGCACTTCAGTGGAGCTGACAGATTGTAGCCAATCTAATGGTGTAACATGAGACGTGTTTGCTATTTAATGTGTTGTGAGAAATCTAAACACAGTTAAGATTTTCATTTTTACGACTTTCATTTTCTTTTTTTTCCCAGTGTTCTTTCAGTAGCACAGGCACTGAATGCTGAACAAAACCCATAATGTGATGCTTAAAATAGTTAGCATTTTTCAGAAGTACTTTTTAGGAGGTGGTAGAGATTGAGAGATTGTTTTCTAAATTAAGAGTCCATGATTTATGGGTGGTTTGAGTGGTACCTGGAAAATCGAAGGACTGGGAAGGAAAGAAAGAAGTAATGGTGTTGTATTCCATGGCCAAAATAAAAAGCTGTTGCTGTCAAATTCTTATTACCAAAATTTAATAATTTTGCTTACTTATTTGAGAAAATACTTAAACTTGTGCATCTCGGTGTTGAAATACAGCTTGAAAAAAAATACCTGAGTCAGGCTATCAGCTTGACCATAAGCTGCTGATGAGGTAGCAACAGAAAAACAAATATCATATCCCTCGAGTACTGAGCTCAGATATCTAAAATGCTGCTACTAGCATGGAGTGGCATGGAACACTGGCTAAAACACAAGTCTTACAACCTCAAGTGTAAAGGTGAAATAAATATGTGCTGTCCACATGGTTAGAGTGCTATGAGATCCAAGGTAATATGGACACATAGTTCAGGCTGCCTTTAGCTCAGATCTCCCTGTTCATTCAAACGCAAAGGAGTCTGGGCTGGCAGCTGGCTTTAGAGCTAGACCTCCTCCCAAAGGCAACCCAAAGCTGCTGCATTATTCCACAGAGGTTCCTATGGCACACTCAGAACTGTCTTGCTGTGTACGGACAAACACCTACAGTTGTACAGGTCATGCCATCACTAACACTGTGTGTCCTCTCACTTGCTTCCCATGGCAAAAGCACATGCTTTGCTTGGTAGAGTTTCAGTGTTGTTTGCTGTTGCTTTTGACATATGTATATTGTTAAATATTAACATTAGAGAGGATGAGGTCAAAGAACAGTGCCTTGAAACTGGATGCAGCAAGGTCTCTGTTCATTCCAGCGTGAGATCAACCCTGGAGAAAGTTACCGTCTCCATAGGGGTGAGATCTCTTCACAAAGAGTGCTCCATTTTTCAGAGAAATGTAGTGAGCAACAAATCTCTTCCATGTCTTTTAAATTTTCTGGACAAGGCAACAAAGTATGCCTCCATTGGCATGCAAGGCAGTGAAGTATAAGGTGGAATATAAGCAACAGCTCCCTGAATCTGATTTAAAATCTGAGGGGAAGCCAGTGAAAGCATCAGAGGATGGATCTGATGTGCTCACAGTAGGTGGCCTTGTTGAGAACACACTTTTTAAAAAGTCTCTGTACTTGGAGTCTCTGTGTGCTGAAGGCAACATAAAGGGTATCCTATATGTTCAGATTTCATACAAGAGTAACAAATGTACAAGTATCTGAGAGCAGATCATCAAATAGAAATGACAGTGGATATTCACTGCATAAACTGCATCCTGTGAGTTTCAGCATCTGCAAGGGATTCAGTAGTAATGTCAGCCTGCAGCCTGAGCTCACCAGTTCCTCGATGCATACTCTGATGTACACAAGGAAGGTAGAGAAGGGACACCTGTAGACATGGGTGGCCAGCTGGCACTACAGAAGTATGACACCTTGCCTAGTCCATCCTGTGGACCTGTGTTGCTTTCCACCTTTCTGGAAGGCAAGTGCAGTGGAGCGCCCTGGGACCATACCATATCATAAAATCAGACCTGCATTTACATTTCTTTCAAAAATGCATTCATTATATTTCCTTTCAAAATTACAGGTTTAGTAGTGTGGAATAGATGCCTCCAGGATGCTATTATTCCTTGGCCAAAGTTACTGATAACTTACCATAATCACTCACCCAGCAGGCCCCCAGAGTTGCTACGAATGAATCACTTTCAGCATTCTGCTTTTGTCCTTCTTCCCCATGTAATTATTCCTGAAAATAATCGCTCATCAAGTAAATAAAACCTGGGCAGGGCCACTCAAATTCCATGTAAATGAATATAGCATTTTTTAAAATCATCTATTTCCTCATTTTTACATGCTTCAATTGTCAGCTTTCCTTCAAATTCACATTCCACGCCTGCTGCATTTTAGCATAAAGACTTTATATTTAATAGATTATTATCTCTGTCTTGTTATTTGTTCAAAAGTTGTCAAAAATATTGCATAGCTGTTTCTCAAGCACAAAGGACCAAAGTGTATTTTTTTAAATATTAAACTTCAGCCATTTTAAAACATACGTCCTATTTCATACTTATGTATGGCTCTTTTTGTAGTGTTTTAAGTGCAAGCATCTAATTTTAACAAAGTTAAAATAATTTATTTCACTATGCATCCATATATTTTGGAATTTAAAGGTAAAATATTTAGTTTTCATTTTCTCAGTAACCAGAGGGAATAAGAAGGTTAGTAGTGTCTATAGTTGCATCCTAGTAAAAATCTCATGCTATCAAAAAAAAACCCTGATATTTTCAGACTTTTCAGAGAACATTTCTTCTGAAGAGTTGAAGCTGACAATTAAAGAGAGAATCCTGGAAACTAGCCCACAGCAAAGAATTCATCTGTAATACACAAAATAGTGCTATGAAACAGTTACGTGTGACCTACTTGTTACTTATCCCTTTATTTGGGCAAATAAGTTCAGTCATATTTCACTCCAAAAGTACAGTTTGTATTAAACATAGTTTCATGCCTACTTGGTGTACAGCAAATACCCTGCAGTGATGCAATTTGACAACATTACAGCATGAACAGTCCTGAACAACGAGGACAAACAAGCTCCTAGCAAGTTCCTGTGAGCTTGGGAAATGCATTTTATGTCAGTAGCAACAACTGCCTGTTTATTTTAGCAGATCCAAATAATGTATTAGTGCTAATTAGGGAAGAGATATTTACTTATAATCTTGCAGATACAGTTTACTAAATGGTTCCATTTAGTGTGGAGTATAGTTAAAATTTTAGTACTCCTGATAGGGTACCAAATAGGCTTAAACAACTGTGGCAGCTGTAAAGAGGCAGACTTTCTTTAATTTGACTATTATGCAAGCTTCAGCTAAATACCCATAGTTGAGGCACTTATGAAACATCATGAAATTCTTCTATGATAGAAAATAGAGCCAAGATAACGTTAGTTTTTAAGAAGGTGTTGCAAGAAAGTTTAGAGCAATTAAAACCAATCCAAAACAGTCACTTTTTCATAGGTACAGGGACTGTGGAAAATGGAACAGAGAGTGGAAGACAAGAAATAGCCTCTTATGTGCACGCATATGCAAACCACAAACATGTTATTACAAATTCTATCTGTTGAGCAACTTATATATTACCATTAGTGCCACAAGTATCTCTCAACACCCTTACTGAGCAGCCCACTGTGTTGGAGCAAACAAGAAAAGAAGCTGGGTGCCAATTCATGTTGGGAAGTGGATTAAGCTGGAATTGATACAGGAATTTTTGCTCTGTACTCTGTGTCCTACCTCTCTCAGTAGTTGGTGTCCTCAGAGCAAGAGCACACAGAAGTCCACAATCTGCAGCCAACATTTTAAACTGAACCATAACTGGAGATTTTATTAGAAAAGATCGTGCTCCATAGCTAGATAAAAGCATCCAGTGTGAGGGTTAATACCCAAATTAGAATAGGTTTAGACCTCTGAAAGGTAGTCATTTTTGCTCATTCCAAAAGGATTTTGCCATTCTTGGTGTTCCTAAGTAAACAGTAAAACTGAAACCATGCTCTGTGCATACACAGCCAGAGAAAATTGCCTTGGAAAGTCTTGAGTAAGAAGCCTGGATATCAGAAAAGTTCGATAAATTATCCTTGGGCCCAAAAGAAAAGCTGTTGGTCCTGGTTTGCATTTGACAGGCCCAGAGATTGAGAACTGTTACAAGATGGAAACTGCTTACTTTTCTTCCTGTACCTAAACTGGTAAAGTTTACTTTGTATAACTTGTGAGAAATTTAATTCCAGAGCAAACCTTTTTTATTCTAGCTCCACGCATTTACTAATCCTTTCGTCTGCTGAGATTGTTGTTGGCTGGGTAAAATGACAGAAAGAGATATTCTCAGTGAATAGTAAACTTGCTGCAAATGCACTTCAGTAGGGAAACAAATAGATTTGCTCACAAAGATCAGAAAGAAACTTTTGTGTCTAAAACTGTGGGTTATTCATTTTAAAAACAGCTTTTGATATGTGTCTTCTAAAAGGAGTTAAACAATTAAAAATGAAATTAAATGTTTTATCACAAGTTCATCTAGCAGTTTTAATTAGTTGTTTCCCCAAAAGCAGACACAGTTTTGTTTGAATTCTGGCACAGACCTCAAAAATCACTTATTTGCCTAGCCCAGTTAAAATCTTACAGTCATTGCCAGTAAGAAGAAATCCGGCAACCCAACTAAGAGTGCAATGAAAACCTATAACAAATCTCCAGAAGAGGATGAGGACAAGTAACTATATACTCTCCCAATGCTCTGCATTGCCATTAGACATATCAAACACAACACAAGAAATCAAAGAGCAGAAAGAGCCAGGAGAGTGGACTGCAATACCTTGCTGAGGAAAGATGCCCCCCATTCATCTCTGGCATACAAAACCAGCCAAAACTGAGCAGAGATGTGTATGGGAAAATTTGAAGGAAGACAGCAAATGCAAAATATATTGTGTTGTAAAACAAGTGACACTCATCTACTAGCAAATTGCCAACATGTCATTCCTAATTTGGTATCTAGTTTTACACTATATGTGCAGATAGATCAGGCCTCTTTCACTGATATGTGTAGAATTTAAGGCAAGAATAATACTGAATGCTAGAAGTGTGAAGTTGAATTTCTATTTGTATTGCTCTAGTTCACCTGCCCAGTTGTGTTTGGGGAACTTTTTTATGAAATTATCATCTTCAAGCCATAACAACTCAGGATTGCTCTAAGATGTCAAAAATCTTAGAACATGTCAAAAGCTTTGCTGTGCATCTCTTGAGGACTGATTCTCTGTGTCAAGCATCAACACAAAGTTAACTTCATTTCAAATTTGTACATATATTCATACGTCTTCTGTAGGCCAAAATCAAACCTGCAGTGACCAAAGGGATATGAATAACATGAAAGAATCAGCTCTGAAACATGTAAAGGAAATGAAAGAGAAAGTAGCAAAACTACATAATGAGAGGATGTTATTAAACATCCATTAGATTTAGGAGTTTATTTTCATTATGTGTCTGATACTGATTTAAAATGGGCCAAATCCAAATGTAGAGGCACATGCCTCCAAAAGAATTCTCTTTCTTCAGAGAATTCACTAATGGGAAAGCTTTAAGAGCCATTGAGTTAGACCTTGGATTTGGAATTGATGTACCTGTCCTTTGCATCTTTAAGATGTTGCACAAACTACTTTAATTGCTAAATAAAACAATTCAGATCTCAGAGGAGAAGTATTATGTATTTGGCTAAAGGAAAAGGAACCTCATGAAGCAATCTAAATGCCTTCAGGTAATGCAAGTACAATTGCCAGTGAGTTACATAGATGCAATTCAGAACAAATTTTGGGCCCATTTGATGTAATTAAGTATTAATTATTTAATTTTTTCTCCTAATGTATCAGTAAAAGAAAAAATAAGGGGAGCTGCACAATGATGCAGAACCTTCCCTTCTGCCCCAAAATGAATGAGGCTGTAGTTAGTCAAGCATAGTCTATTCTGCTACCCCTGAATAACATGATGCTAGAAAATTATAGCAAACAGAGTATTTCTAAACAAGCTGCCACAAAATACTGCAAAACACAGTGGCATGGATCTGAACACTTCATATGCTCTGTTAAAATTGTCACTGAGGTAGGAAGCCCATAACTACCTTCAGAAAGAGTCCTATAAAGAAGGATGGCAGTGATCTTTGATGGCTTCTCTGGTACCAAATAGTTTCAGGCTTCCCATATGAAGACTTGTGCTTGAAAAGAACTTGACTGCAGAGCCACTCTGCTCAGGAGTTCTGTACATCAGCAAACAAGGTTGCATGAGGAATGCTGTAGCAGTGATGATGAAAGCAAATGTACCTAGCTATAAAAGACTCCACTTTCAGCCAAGGAGCTATACTGTTCCATGCTTATGGGAAAAGGATCAGAAATTCCATTTTTGTGAGGTCCATGTCATAAATTCGAGTGAGGTTCCCCACCTATTACTGGGGATTATTTATCCCAATGTGAAAAATGTAACAAGGCACAAAAAAAGCCTCTACTCAACACATTGAAAAGCCACAAGACTTCCTTTCTGTTTGCAAATGGGAGATAAAACCCTTCTTTGATCATAAAATCAGCTTCAGTGAAGCAAATAAACTTACTCAGATATTAAAAAGACAAAAAAAGTTTCAGTTCTCTCCTAAACTCCTTATACCCAAACTTGTCTTCTTCCAGGGCAGTTGCAAGCATTTCTTTCTTCTAGCAGAGACCTTCTTAATTCCTTATTGCTGTCAGTTCCTTTTTATTTAAGAAGAGAATCTGTGACAAGGTGTGTGTGTGGGAGCCATGTGACAGGAGGCTGTTCAGGAAAAGTGATTGCTGAAGACATTCCGAACTACCTGCCACTGAGGCTGGAGCTGCCTCTCAGCCCTGTGGCTACCTGGCTACTGCAGGCAGCTGGGCATCCACTTACCTCCCCTCTGGATGCTGAGCAGCAAACACACTATAGCAGCCAAACCTCGCTTTCCTCCTCCCCCAGTACTGGTGAGGAATGTGCAGCATCTGTTTTAAAACTGCAATTTTACCCGTTGGTTTTTTTTAACCACTGAAGTTTCTTTAAAAGATAAAAAAGATCACAAATTACCACAGAGACCATTTAATGTCTGAAGTAAATCATTCCTCTGTTTTCATTATGATGGTTGGTTTGTTGGCCCGAAAAGACCTAAAGCTGATGTATAACAAAGGAAAATGAGGCATAGTCTGCAGGGACAAGCAAAGCATGGCAGCACAATGAGAAGTGTGCAAGAGCAGGATTTTCTTTTTAGGCATGTATCTGGAGCCTCATGTATCCCAAGGTTGTTTGATTGGTTGGTTTGTTGGTTTGCTTGTTTATTTATTGAATGTATGTTAGTCAAGAGAAAAACTACAGTGATGCTCCCAAAGCTGCCCCTCCGGGTTCTGCAGGAATCCATCCTGGCAAACAGATCTGGAGGAACTTCAAGTGTTTTCCAGTATATCAACAAATATGACAAGAAATCCCACTATATTCTGAGTGATGCCACAATAATAAGTGAGGAAGAAAGTAGTAACATTAGATAATCCCCATAGAAGGCTAACTCTTTGATCTCCAGCATTAACATGCATGCCTTTACACTTTGTACATTGTAAGGATTTGATTTCTTACCAAAAAAATACAGTTACAAACTCCACTTGAATGTTCCAGAAGTAAAATTCTCTTTGATCCTGTTATAAGCCTTCTAAGCACTAAGGGAGAAAACTGAGGCCTCAGATGACCACGATGAGTAAATGAACGAGTTATCAAGCAAATGCCAGGAACTAATAATATCTATTTAGTTTAGCTGCTTCTAAATATTAAGTTCATTATGGTCCAGCTTTCTCTACCAGAGTCAGTGCATTATCATTATTTTAATACCTTATCTCCATACACGTTGGCAAGGCTGACACCAGGGCTTGTGTAGATAGGGACTGTTTAGCAGAACATTTTCATTGCCCCATTTCTGTCTGTGATGAGAGCTAAACCTAATTTTACAAATGATTTTGCATCATTTCGTGTGGATAAAATTCATTCCCTCTTGTGTCCTTGACCTGCACGCACACACACACACACCAGGCCTAGATTTCTTTTGATTTTATTCTGTGCAGGAAACATTCACATACTTGAGCAAATGGGAAATAATGAGCTATGACCTCTCGCGATACTGCTTGTCTGGTTACATCAGTGAACTTTCAGCAGGGGAGCTGTTTCTGTGGGTGTCAGGGTAAAGGAAATGACTCACCAGGCTCGCTTATAGCTGCTTGTAACTACAGAGACTGTTAAGTAAATCCTAAATAAATAGCAATAAATAATAAAAAAATAAATCTAAAATCCAGTACCTGTATTATTAAAATTAAATAGATGTAAATAATCAAAAGTCTCTGAGCAACATTTTTTTTAAATAAAAGAACTGAAAGTTTTTATACTCATCAAAAAGAGAGAGGAATAAACAAAGAGAGAGAAAAAGACAAAAGGAAGACATTTTCCAGGCTGTAGTGCCAGAATCATTCTTTCACAGGCTTTACATCACAGAGAGCTGCTGAAAATGTATGTCTCTAGAATACACCCATCACCTTTCAAGATTTCAAGCAAGGTTTATTCATGGTTGGGAGCTGCAGTAGTAAAAGGAAGCAGGGAGAATCAGGACACATTCCTGGGACATTATAATGCATATTACGCATTGTCTCAGCTTGACTGTGAACACAGCACTTGAAAATGAACATCAGCTAATTAGTTGCATACCATAGAGGAGGCTTGAACCTATTTAATTTACTGCACAAATGATTTCAGACTATTTTCTTCAATCCAGAAGAGGCACAGCCCTCCACCCCTTTCTTGGACGTGGAATTTCACATGTGACATGGCGATGCAATCTGGAACAAAACAAAAACCCTGGAAAGCCACAGACACAAAAATAGCAATAAGAGAATTTTAGCTTCCTTTCTGCTCAAGCAAGTGTCTGAGAAACTGAAATCTGGTTCCTGCTAAAGGAGTTTGCATCTATACCACAAATGGCAGATATATCCTAGGCAGCCATAAAAAGACCACTGACTCTGGTACCACATACTATTTAATTATAACAGCATGAAGTTTAGCTTCCTATCCATATGGATACCCCACACTGAATTCTGTGCTGCCATGGGTCCTCAGACTCATCTCTGAGCAAGCTCACCTAAAACCCATTCATTACTTTTACACTGTAATCAATTCTGCCATAGACATATCCTAAATTTACGCTTTTCTAGGCTAAACTCCTGTCAACCCCATTCAAATGATGCTACCACTTTTGAAATAGAAGTACTCCAGTTTCCCTTCTGACAGATCACAAACAGGATGGTGAAAAATTGAAGTCCAAGATATTTAGGTCAACAGCAGTCTTCTGATAGCTCTGTGCAATAGCGCTTGTAAGAAGCAGCAGGCTACTGGGAAACTCTGTGAGCACCATAGTATAAATATAATGAAATGACAAGGTTCTGACGTCTCTCATCCTTGTCACTAATTGCATACTTTCACAGCTCCTTGTGAGCCCTAAAACTCTGTAAACACCAGAAATGTGAAAGTTCTAGAAGATGACTAACAGCCTGAGAAAAGTTGGAGTTGGGAAGGCATAAAATGGAAATATCGTGTGACTGCAAAAGAGACCATTTTTAGTTATTCCTACTGCTACCATACGACTTAAGTAAATTGTGCAGCAAATTATGCTCAGTTGACACGAGCTAACTAGTTGTTCATAAGGCCAAGCTGAAAGCTTCCATGATTGGTGGTGTTGACCCTGCAGTCACCACCTGGACCAGGTAACTCACACCTGCTAAAGAAATGAAAATGTCTCTCCACACCCTAGTGTGTGAGGTGTGTACCAGGGATCTTCACTTCTCAAGGAAGCCTACTGTTCTCACGTGCACACACAAAGCTTTGGAATAAATGTTGCTGAACATCACACTAATTGTATCCAATGACCCATTATTTGATTCCATTGATGATTGTAGAAGTTCAAGTTCAGCAAACGATGGAGCTAACAACAACAGGTGAACATGGCTGGTATGTGGTGGTATATGTCATGCTGGTGCTTTAAGCACCTAACAGCTTTTTTCAAGTAAACTGAGTAGGGAATTCTGACTCTGCACTTGAACTTTCTTTTTCTTTTTCCCTGTTTCATTCATTGGTTAACAATACAAGAATTAAAATCATAAAAAATAAATTAACTATTGCTGAAATATGGCTACGTGGAGCAAACAAGAGCACCACACTTACGTTACTGACATGAGCTAGGAAGGGGTTGATCTAAGTCATAGATGTTACTGAAAACTGTGACAGTATAGCTAGGGAAGAAGGTCTCTGAATAAAGGGAAATTTCTTTGCGGAAGTGAGTTCCCATCCAATTCATGGATAAACTCATTGGACAATGATGTGGCTTTTGCCTCAAAAGAGGCTTTCTATCAAATCAGGACGGTTTTTCCTCACAATTATTCAAACCACAAATAAAATGTAAGCTCCTTATATCTCTGCTTGTAATTCATGTATTGGGAGTTAAAACTAAATATGCTTACATTTAATGAATTTCCAAATTCTCTTGCTACTCCTTAAAACTAAGGTACAGTCTGCCATCAGAGCTACGTCACTACTTTTCTTCTCAGGAATGACAGTGGTTGGTAAATGTCAGTCTGATTTTTTTTGTAGTTATCTCTAAAATAAAATCTTTCAAAGCTAGAATATGACATCTGAATTTCTTGTCCTTCGATTTTTCTTCCCTTGCAAATGCTCTCAGTTTTGTTGTCATGAGAACATACACACTAAGTCCCCTACAGTGAACCTCCACAACACCTTCTTTGGTACAGTAGATTGGATGTTTCTTACGTTTTATCATTTGATCTCTGAAACAGTTTGTTAAGTTTTCCTCCAAAGGAATGTTTTTATTGATTGCTTCTATGGCTGCGAAGCATATTTTCTGTATTAACAGAAATGTTTGTATTTCATCCTTGTAAGTTCAGAGGTAGAACTCTAGTAACACAATTCTATTTTTGTTTCAAACTAATGTCTATATTAAGTATCTCCTAACCTTTAAGGCAAGCATTTTCAAATCAGTTATGTTGGGTTTTTTTAAGAGGGAGGGTAAGGAAGAATTGAGAATCCGAGTTAAATTCTGTTTATTCTTTCACAGTCATTCACACATCCACAAGAGATCAGCTTGGAAAGTCCAGACAGAATGAACTGAGGAATATAATTGAGGAGTCTGAATCAGAAAAATAAACTAAAGAGAGACACTGAATAAAAATAATAATAACTTTTAACCACGATTTAACTGTAGTAGTGGTGTTGTAGTAGACATAAGAAATGACCCAGAAATATGTAACAGAGCTCAAAAAATAATAGAAATAGGACACCAACAATGTCATCTGTTACGTACTGATTGAATGAGGGAACTGGAAAGTAGAATATTGAGTATATTTTTTTGTATGCTTTATGTTGGATAGGAAGTTAGAAAAGGTCTCAGGAAGAATTTTTCCCATATTAAGAAGTCTCGGGGACTTCAGAGTTTTGTGCTTTCCTGTGATATTCTAATCACTAAAAATTAACAGTACTGATATTCATTAAGGAAAATCCAAATAGGTTTCCTGGGAGGATTGCACTCATGTTCTATCTGTTTGAAAAAAACCTTACCACAGAAAAGCAGTTCCCATTAATAAGCTGTGATCTTTGAATCTACTGGAATCGTGTTAAGCAGAGCATACCTTACTTGGGAGTTGCACATGCAAAAATATCAACAGAATGTGGCTTTATATGAGAAGAAAAAGGAAAAGTGAAGAAAAACAACACCACTTCTGCAACATTTCTTTGTCAGTTATACATGCAACTTAAATGAAATCAATTATTTTTAGAGTCAGAGACAAAAATAATATTATTGTTATTTTAAGCTTGGGCTGGATAGGAGTAATTGGGAACTCATAGAAGTGGAAGCAGTAATCAGAATACTACAGGATCCTTCCACCAGGAACTGGAGCAATACATTCTGCTCTCCATCTCCCTAAACTAAATCAAGGTCTTCTCCATGAATGATTGATACATTTTTCTCTTTTGTATTTAGAGTTCAGAGAATACAACTGCAAAGCACAAAGGGATACATACTGGGGGGTCTGGGGGAGGATGTTTACCTAACTGCATCAGGTGCTTGTATGATTTCAAAAGCTACACTTAGACTCACCTTAGAGAAATGCTAATCTTCCAAGGATGAAGATGATAAAAGAAAAGGTATCAGTGGTTAAACCTCTAGCAAGAGTGTCTGGTGAATTTGATCACTTTCCACATCGAGCGGGGCTGTTCAGTGCACTTTGGTTTATGAAGATGCAGCTGTGTTC
>JAVHNF010021987.1:8336-21737 GCA_034783455.1 Micropsitta finschii | reverse complement strand
AGAAGTTCCCTTCAATTGGTGTTTTAGGTGGTAAAGCAAGGTGTGACATGAATGTGGGTTGCAGCGTTTCAAAGCTCTGTGTGTGCAGAAGAGCCACAGCACCAGCTTTCTGTTGTGGGTCCTTGGATGTGGGAGTAGATTGCAAACGTATATGTTTTAGATTGTAGAATGTCAGTATGTAAATCTGTCATTAGGTGTATATTTTCTTTTATACTAACATTTTGGGGTTTTTTTAATGACTAGTCAGTATGATTCTAGTCTTGAAAAAACCCCACTCTGTAATAATGGATACAACTTTTTTATTATTTCTAGTTAAAATATCAGTAATTTATTCTTTATTTTTGGAATTGCTCCTCAGTTTTACTTATTCCAAAACAATGCACATTATTCAAGATCATTAACCCATGCAATTTATGTCTGCATTTGCGACAGTATACCTGCCTGGAGAGCTGAAACAACTCTTAGACCAAAAACTAGATTATGACTTATTTTACAATGACATGTAATATCCCAAACTGAGATCAGGTGCTCTCAGCCCTGTGGTTCATGGTGAAGTTCTCAGTAATGCTGTTGTATAAGGTGGAAGACTGGAGATTATGCACCGCGGACATCGGGGGACTGAGAGGAGAGATGATACCATTGCAGCTCTAGAGGAGGCCAAGACACAGAGGTGATGCTCCCTGAAAATCTAGAGCAAGTTAAGGGCAAGTCATTCTATTTTGCATTCATTTGGTAGTGTATTTAAATGCTGCTGTGCAAGGAGCTACAAGAGAAGGACAAGCCTGAGGGGTTACTTAGGCTGCATTGTCTGCACTGTTTTCAGTGTCCATGTAAACCTGTTCCTGGAGCACCCCTGCCTCCTAGGGCCTTGGCCATTCTCTTCCCTTCCCCTGCTTCCTCCTCAGAATGGTCCCTGACCCAGGTCACCCATTACCCTGTCCAGGGATTGGCTGCTGCCAGGGATGCCTGTCAAGTTCATTATACCCTGGCTGTAAGGCGATTACAAGTTAACCTGGACAAGTAGGGCACTAATCACCTGGATGCTAGATGACAGTGAGTACAGCTAGAACAAGCTCAAATAAGCTCAGGCCAAGATCAGTCCAAACCCTTAGAAGTGCAGAGGCTCAGCACCATCAGGTTAGTGCAGACCCTGCGACCTTTTAAACTAAAGACAAAACCCTATTTCCTGGGCTGCCACAGAAAACCCCAGAATTTTGTCATCTGGATGTTTTCTAGGAGAATTAAGGTTTCTGGATGGGTCTCACATAGAGAGGGTCTTGTTTTGTCCTGCAGTTTATGACCTTTCAGTGCAGTGGTTTGGGGCCAGAGAACAAAGTTGTTCAGCTGGTGATGCCACCATATCTGATGTCCTTCTTTCCAAAGCCCTGTGTTTCAAGCCTTAATTATGGCCCTGAAAAGTGCTGCCTTTCTATGTATCTACTTTTATTTCTAACAGTGACTCGGTAGTAAAGGAGCCATAACAAAAACACCAAACAGAATGACAGTCAAGGTTAAAACTGTAAGGTAGCAACTTTGTCAAATAAGATCCATTTAGGATTTTGCTTTTTTTAGTATAGTGGCATATGCAGAGTCAGCATCTTGGTATCTTGCCAAATCCTACACACCTTTCTCCTTTATTGGGTACAAAGGTACAGCATAGTAGTGATAACTTGACAGTCTGAACTGGGATGTGTCCGTGTGAAGACTAGCAGTGTTTGACGCAAACCACCTTATATTGACTCAAAACCTCCTCAGGTAGTCAGAGGTTAGCAAAAGCCAGCGGAGTTTGGGTGAAGCCCTTGTGGTTGGGACAGACAGCAAGAGCTTAATAGTAAGGACATGGACTTTCTCAGCAGGGCTACAGGGCAGAGAACAGTCCTAGCACATTTAATTTGTAAGTCTAGCCATAGTTTTTTGGACTGAAGCCACACTCTGGGCAGCAGCCAGCAGAGCAGATAAGGAACGCACATACCAGGCTTCTGCAGTGTCACTCCTGCTTTGAATGAGAGCTGACTGCACTCTTCTTCACCTTGCAGAGTACTTTGCTGTGGAAATGGCACTGTTTGCTGAACAGACAAAACGTGTGCTAGGCAGTGGTGCGTAGCAGTCAATGAGCTGGGAAGCCAAACACCATCCTTTCTGGCACAGTAAATTTCTCTGTAATGTGTCCTGGTGGTGGGTTCTTCACTGGTTAAAAACTCTTGCTTCCTCTCAGGACAGGGATAGAGGTGCTTAGGCACACTTCTAATGCCATAACCCTGTCCAGCTCTCCATTTGGTGGCATCTCCATGAAGAAACATGACTGCTTACACTGTGAGCTGCTATTTTAATGTCAGCTGTTGCTCATTCCAGCTAATGGAGGAAGTGGGTTGGGCAAGATAAATACTTAAGGTCTGAATAGGGAAAAGCAAAGTTTTTCAGCTGTAGCTAGTAGAATGTGATTTTCTTGCAGGTTGATGGGCTCAGGCCTTCTTGTGAAGAGATGTAGCAGCTTGCTGGTGAGGCAGTGATGCTGGAACCAGGGCAGACTGGGAGGAGAGGCTTGAAAGGGTGACATTGCTCCCAGGTGATCAGCCCTGGCACTGCTTCTCCAGTTCCCTTGACCCAGCCTGGACAGCCACCAAAGACAGGCTGAAGTGTACCTGCAAGAGTGTTCTCCCTTGAGGTCTGTGTATTTCTGTTGTACTTTAGTGAGCTACTCACAGTAAAACTACACCAAGTGACGGACTAATTATATTTTTGGGTAAAATGCTCATTTCTTTAAAATATGTAGACTAAAGGTATGTGTAGGATATTCTGAGAAGTCCTTCTGAATGTGCTTGCAAATTATTTTCTGACACTGGTAGTAGCAAAAAATTAACATATCTATGGGTTTCATAATCCCTCTAGCAATATAATAAGGCTTTTCTATCTTACGACTTACAGTTTAGGTTCAAGGTATCAAGAGAGGTCTTTAAAGTGCCGTTCTCTTCACAGACTTGTAAAATAAGGAAGATACAGCAGATGATAATAGGAAAATCCGATAGAATTAGATAATAGCCTATAGTTAGGTGGCATAACAACGATGGGAGAATGATATGTTAGAATGGCAATTCTGTCCAGGCAGCTGTAGTGTGCATAAACAAACATGTGGTGCTAACTAGAAGTGGCATTATAGTAAATTAAAAGGTTTGCATATATCTTGTTTTAATGGATGCATCATTATATTAATTGTTTTTCAGCAGGCATTATCTGTTTCATTAATGTTCTTTAATCTTGAAAACATAATGCCTGTGCCATATGTTATGCTGTCTTGCTCAGAAAATAAGTAGATCAGGAAGACTTCTATATTTTGTCTCTGATTGCAAATTCCACTTTTTTTAATAATTTGAAGGAGCACTTTTGGAAGTCTAAGACTGATGGGAGAAATTTGTGATGTATTTTGTATTGTTCAGGGTACAAGAGTGAAATTCTTAGTCACTTTAAACTCTAAAAGAAATGTATGGGCTTAATTAAGAGAGGTTAATAAATATTTTGTAAGGACTGCTTGAAAACTCCACAGTCAGACTGAAGGATGACAGAATCTAGGTCTTAATTGGCAAAGGGACATTGCCAATAAACTTTTGCACAGCTATTTGGCAAGACAAGTTCCTTTCTTGACAAAATGTGCCCATCTCACTTTTCTTTGAGAACTAAAAATAATCCTTGCTTACAAACTGTTTTTGTAATGAAATGGAAAATAGGAGTTGGAGTTGTCCTCAATAAAACATTAACTGCAGATGAAGCCAACATATGGCAGTGCATTCTAGCCTGATTCTTAATTGTGGATTTGAGAAATGCATTTGCTAATTGAGTATGTAATATGTTTAACAGTCCAGATCTGCACTGACTTTGGAACAATTGGCATATATTAATTAATAGGGACTGTTTTTTTAAAGAAAACCTTGGGAGCCATTAAAAATGCGAGTGGATTCTGTTTTGACTAGCATTCCTTGCTGTGTCTCTTTGGAGTAAATTGTTCATGCTCATACTTGAAAATTGTTTAGTTAAAAGCATTATGTTCATTTTTATAAGGTTTAAACATGATATACTCTCTTAATATGCTGCAATGAGATTTTATATTCTCCGATGTGATTATTGCCTAACAAGGCCTTTTATAAATAAGGACAATAATATTTGTTAAAATTTAATGTAAATGCTAAAATATAAATATTATTGTGCTATACACCATCCTAGAGATTGCAACTTCAATTTACTTCCGCTGCCGCCTTATTGCATGGCAGTATTCCTAGTATTTCATAGTGTTGCGTGGTTTTTTTAATATTCTTGGAATACCAGTTATTTCGTAAAAATTTCGGAAAATGGGTTAACTGTACAATTTATTAAATTAGTGCACACTTTTAACTTGTACTATCTTTCATTTTTAGTAGAAATTGTATTTAATATTTCCTGTGTCATGCTTGAGGCTGTTGCAACTCTGTCTCAATTTCTCATGGTTATGAGGTACAAGGAAGACTAAGTACCAACTAAAAAATCAAGGAGCAAGAGATGAAGAGTGAATTTTGTGAGGGTGCTACCCAAGGATGAGTGACAGCTTGCTTAAAAGGTCTGTTTTCTGTCCCTCATGTGGCACCCATTAGATACAGTTTTTGGTCAGCGCTGTCTCCTGACCTGTGCTGGGGCACTTGGCTGAGGAATGCTAGTTAGCACAGGCCAGACTGTACCAAGAAGGAAGCTAACATTTAATTAGTATGGTTCGTTTGTTGGAATGGCTGTGCTGTGGGGAAAGACATAGATTTTTCTTAGAATTTGTCATCACTTTTAGCACATATATGACTCAGATTGTTTCAGCCTCTTGTCACTGTCTGATACTAAAGCCTTGTCTGTTAAAATGACAGGCCTTCTGTAACACACTAAATCTTTGTCACTTTAAACATACTTGCCATTATTAGATTGCGTGGTAAGAACATACGTTTTCTTGAATTCCAAACAAATCTGTAAGAATCATTTGGTAAGTGGTTTGCTGTGGGCTTTTTCTTGTCCTCAGAAATAACTATAGTAGTGATGCCTGATTACTAGACATTTATTTACTGCCTAGACATTAATTTACATAATTGGCTGATAGATCTATGTCGTTATTGTTTCCAGCAGATTTGCATTTAAAAATGTCTATATGCAAAAGAGCAAACTCTCCCTGCAAATATAACACTCAAACATCTTATAAGGTCAAATGGGGGATTTCAAACTGTACAGTTAATTTCTGGTATCACGATTTTTTAAGATTGCAAGTCCCAGCAAAACATTTTAAATGAATATTTATTTTTTTTATATATATATAAATTAGTAATAGTGAATATAAGCAGTATGTGCTCCACCTCGAAATACTGTAGGTACTGTAGTAAAAAAATCATGCTTCCAGATCCAAAGAAACTACTGCTTCTAGTTTAGGTATAATTAAGTTGTAGCAGAATCACCTCTCCGTGCTTCCACCTATGAGATGTTTCTTTTTCTTGAGTCAGTCCAGTCAGGAGCAGCTTGTTCATCCATGCAGACATCTTGCCATCTTTTTTGACTTCTTGCTTCTAAGGATCAACCATTCTTGAGCTTGGTGAAGGTAATCCTTGAAAATTAATCAGCTGTCCTGGAGTTCCCTTGCTAGGACTGTATCAAATTGGATCTTTCCAAGCTGATCCCTGAAAAGGTTGAAGTCTTCTTGCCTGAAGCCCTGTGTTAGCATCCTGCTTTTTGCTATCTGCCCTCCTTTTAAGACCATTAACTACCATCTCATGGCCACTGCCGCGAAGGCTGTCTGTGGCCTGTGCACACCCAACTGGAGCATATTTTTTCCAGAGAGGCTATGCATAAAGCTGTAGAAGAAGTCTGTTGGAGCTACAGCTTACTAAAGTCAATAAACCCAAAAAATTCTTAAAGGGTTCATGTGGCATATGATCAAATCGTAAACTGCATATTTCTGTAAAGATTTTATTGTATTTATGGAGAGATTTCATTATTTTTTATGTTTGTTGGTTTGTTTGGTTTTCTTGTTTGTTTTGCTTTGGTTTTGTTTGTTTGGGTTTTTTTTTAACTGGTTTAGTCTATTTTGCCAGACACTGGTAAAAGTATTACTGCTTTTTGACCAAGAGTTATTTCATTAGCTAAGTGCCTGACATATATATTGTGAACTCTCTTATTTTGGTAGCACAAATGATTGGTAAGCAAAGAGAATTTTTAAAAAATTGGGTATTGCAAGAGGAGCTCCACGTTAATTTTCTGTTAATAGTGAAAAGACTACTTGTTACTGCAAGCTTGGAACTCAGGATCTGCATGGCAAACTTCACTTCGTTTCAGTTAATACCAGTGCTTGTAATTCTGCACAGCTAATTCTTTTCATTGTTGCCCCTGACCAGAGCAGTTCGGGCCTTATATTTTAAAAGATAATGGGAATTTGTAGGCTGAGTTAACAATAAATTCTTCTAAAGTCAATGAAGCTTTAGCCAGTGATCTCCATTGCCACATTTGTAGTAGGCAATGGTCTATATGTATTATCTCAAATTTTGTTGCATCTTCTTCTGAAATATTTACTTAAGTTTCAGAGTAGTGTAGATAGTGTGAGGATCTGGATCTCAGTACAAGAGATGCTCTCAGTGGATTAGCATTATTTCTGCCTATTTTTGGAGACGAAAAATTTTCTATGCACTTTGTATGAGCTATGTGTTGCTAAACTGACTGAAAATAGCGAAATTTCTTAAATGAAGCCATTTTTTTTTTTTTATTAAGTTGAATGACAACATCTTTTTGAGACAGTTTCTCAGGAAAGGATTGTTTTCTTTGAAGTCAGTTAAGTGCTACTTTCTTCTTAGGAAGATTTGTCTGATTTAGCTTGTGGCTCTACAGTACTGGTATTGATCACAGGCTGTGTAATGTTGGAATATCTTATTTAATTCCTGATGCTGTCAGGTGTTTTATCTAGCACATGCTGAATCTACATTTTGGTACTTGGCATTATCTAATTTGTGTCTTAATAACTGTGAGGAACTTGAGGCAACCACTGAACTCGTTCCAAAGTGAGCTCAGCATATGTAAACATCTTCATAAAATCTTCTCTTGGCTCAAGCATACTATGACATCAGATGTTGTAAGATCTGTCTAGGAAACCCAGTAAATGAAACAGTGCCAGGGCTTAGACTGTAGGCAATTCCAAGTGTAGGAGTTGGCATTGGCTAAGGGCAGTCTACACTAGGCAGTTTGGGTGTGCCTCCTTCCTTTTAGGAGAAGGAAAGGTTTTGGAGGAACAGCTGTTGTCACGCTGTCCTCTTTGGTTTCCCGGTCAGAGAATGACCCGTGGAAGTTAACTGCTATAGACATAACCTAACACTTGGGAAAAAGAAACAAAGCAGGAACAAAAGATAAGCTCATGCAATGATTTGTTGTATTTCTGTCACTGAAGTAAAACCCTAGGAATAAATGAGAACTTTTAGCTATGTTTTTTTGTGGGGAAATGGCACTTGCTGGTAGGCTGCAGGCTTAGGTTAACATTCAGAACTTTCTCTGACAAAGGAAGAGTTTCTGGATGTGATGGGGAAATTGAAAATTTGGGAGGATTTCTGCTTTAATTAAGACATAGCCCTAGTCTCAGTGTCTGCTTTGATCTTTCCCCAGCTTCTGTTGAATGCCAAAGTCTAATACAGTTAAAGTGTAACTGTGGAAGGAAAATACCTTTTAATATTTTCAAGTGAAAAAAGATAAAGAAGCGTATATGACTTCATTTTCATTGAGCTCATCTTCTGTGGGGGAAGGTGTTTCCCTGGTGAATGATTGGTATAGAGGTCTTGCATTAAGAGTTCAAAAGGTAGCCGGGTCTCAGTATCAGTGCTTTTCTGCTTTCAGCAAAAGAAAGGAGGAGTAGGACAGGAGAGGACGAAAAGAAGAGATGCATTAGAGAAGGCTGACTTGGCATCCCAGATTTTGATAAAAGGTATTTATAAATCTTCAGTTGATGTTTCCTGTATCATCTGGTTTCATATCAGAACACGCTGATATCTGTGTCCCTCTTACTGCTACATAACACTACAATTTATGAATGCACATGATGAACTTGAGGCAGAACATACACATGTGCATTAGAATTTGCCTTTATTCCTCTGCTTTATCTTCAGTTTCAATGCTTGAAGGTTACTGAATTTGCTATACAGAGTAATTTTAAGTGTTGAGGCCACTTTTGAAGAGGTATTTGATAAATGTAAGCAAATATTTAAATTCTCATAACTTCTTATGGCTTGAGATCAATGTACCTTTTTAATGAGGAAAAGGTGTAAATGAAATTAAGAAATCTTCAGTTATTAATATCGCAGTTTTGAAGGGGTTTTTTTTAAGTGGAAAAAAGGGGAGAAAAGCAGAAAAATTTATGCTGGGGAAAGGCTACAAATTCAAATTTCTAACTGTTTTTGGCTAAAAGCTTTCTTCTATAGATTTTAATTTGTGATGAATTTCTACAGAAGAGAAGAAAAAAATAATCTCTCACCATTTTGTATTTTATTATTGTAATAAGATCAAGGTATGATTTCCTTTCTCAGAACACATACAAAACCAAATTAGCTTAAGTTTTAAGATTTTCTTCCTCGGAAGTTGCATGTAAGTTCTATGACATGGTAGAAAAGATGAATGGATTGACAAACAGAACACAAGCTATTACTGTGGTAAAGGAAAATTTTATGAACAATGGAGGTTGTTGCAAACACCTGCCAATCAGAGTGCTTGAATGCCATGTGGTTTCTGCCAGCGTGTCACCTCTCTGCTCCATTGATGACATCTGCTGCATGAAGGTGAGCTGGCCCATGGGCTGCTCCTGGGCAGATGTGTCATCTTTCTTCTCTTTCACGCTGCTGGAAGAGTCTCAAGCTTGGTCTTTGCATAGGCCATGTGTCTTTCTCCATCTGTTGTCCTATGCATGGGAGTTCGCTGGGATGGGTGATGTTTCCAGTAGGCAAAAGGTATGTTTTCCTATGCTTCTGGGGCATTAAAATAGATCAGCAGGCTGGACCTGAGCTATTCATTGACATTTGTTCTCGGTGACAGAGGCCGATCATGGCACCACAAATTCATTTGGATTTTGTCCTGTTGTGTCTGTTAGCTTGCTGTGGAAATAGTGGGGAGATCTCTAACACCTTTTACTCTTTATGCTTAGGGAGATATTAATAAATATGAGTATTTATATTTAATCTGGGTTATGGTTTGTATGAAACCCCTGATGAGTATAACAAATCATAATAGTATAATAGAATTTTCCAGGTTTTGTATTATTTGTGTTCTTAAACAGAAGAGTTGTGATACTAGAGAATGTGTGAGAGCAATACAAATTCACGTTATTGGCTTCTGACAACTATTATATCCAACTGAAAAATTTGATTACACTGTTAAAATAATATTTATTTTCCCAGTAGGTTCTGAATTGATCTTCAGTCATAGTTTATAGGAAATATTTCCAGACTGTTAAAGGCCTATTTCTGTGCTAAGCAGATTTTTTTTTGATACACAAGAGTGACGGGTTTCTGATCATATTAAAATTCTCAGTTTAGTAGCCAGAAATCCGAGAAGCCACTTTGAAATGCTGCTGTGTTTGTTTTCAGTAAAATCAATTCTGAAAAGATTGTACCCTACCCAGAGAGTGCTGCTGAGTTCTTGACACCAGCCTTTCTTTCTGGCATAGTTTAAAAGTCCAAAAAGTTTAGAGGATTACATTCACTGATAGAGGATTATTTGGTTCAAACAGAAAATGCTTGCTTTATTTTACTCCATTCTTAATCTTCACTATGGCATCCTACAGAACAGCAGCAGGGGAAAAAATGTTTGCCCCTTTTGCCTTGGTTTGACTCTTTAGAGGCACTTATTTGATGCTCGTATGGGGGTTCTGCATTCATGCCAGAATGCCTCGGTCCTGGGGTTTTGGGGATGGAGAAGATGAAACCAAACAGATCTAATTGACAGCTAACCTTTATTTATTCCTAGCTCCTTCAGAAACTTTCCTACCACGGAAGAGATGGCTGAGAGATCACCTCCCTCCAACTAGGAGTGGCAATATTTCCCATAAGAGCAAATACTGGAGTCTGTGCTGTACAGATTCCAGTTTTATTGGGTGTTTCTAGATTTAGCTACAAACATTTCTTTGCCATGTAAATAACCTTCTCATGAAAAAGCAAACCACTGCCAAATAAAACTTGAAAAAAAGAATTCCCTTTCTTGAACTTGTTTGTACATGTGCCACACAGTTGATCCCACATTAATTTGAGTTACATAAAGTCAGTTAGACTTGGAATTTTTATCTGCAATTAAAAAGTGTTTTCAGAAAAAATGATCATTTGGCACTGAGTTTATAGACTGTTAATTATATTACAGTAACTAATTCTGCCACACTTTGTGGCACAATGCTCTGAAGTATGTGCCAACATAACGTGTGCTGAGTCTTCTTGGCAGAAGTTCAAAAAAAACTCCCCCCAAAAAAGTTGCAGCTCTGCTTTAGATACATCTGCTACAGCTACTAGTTTAAGCTGTGTGCCTTTATGCTCCTCAGTCAGTTTTTCTACAAAGTTTACAGTTACATTTTTTTTTAATGTTAAGTATGTTTATCTCAATTATTTATTTATCCCTTTTTACTTTAGAAAACTACCAGGGGCTGCAGAGGAAAAGACTGCTTGAAGGCTTTACAGTTTCTGTTAGGTACAACCTTTTTCTAGCATTAGTGATGAGATGCATCTTTGCAAAGATCTCAGGAGAGACTTTGCAAGGTAGTGGAAATCAGCAAAAGCTTCTCCAGGACAGAGAGAGAGCTCACAAATGGAGATAGATAAAACCTTGGTGGCTGGAGAAAATTTTTCTAGTAATTTACTGTGTCTGATCAGCTCAACTGTCCTGTATGTACAACTACCTGCTGTCATGGTTCACTTAAAGCCTCCAGTTATGCTACTGCTTGTCTTCATGTTTTCAAATGGCTATGGCAGGGATATCTTCCAAGACTGTGCAGCCTTACTATGAAAGGTACTTCCCTTTTTTTTTATGTCTCAGGCTACTAGGCTCAATGTAAAAGTTTCCACATCTTTATAAACAACTTGTATGTTCTCAGGCTCTGTAGTGGGCTGATATACATTTAAGGTTCTGAAGGGTCTAAGTTCAGGTTTCTGGAAGTGTTGATTGTGTTGCTTTTCTACTTTTAAACATTGGTGAAGGCGAAGCAAAAGGGCTATCTAGTAGCTGCCTACAAGTATTTGAGGAGCAATTACAATGTCGATGGAGCCAAAAATCACGTTAGGATGCTAAGTATTATAACAAGAGCACAAAGTGCAGCTTGGTTTGTTTGGGTTGAGAAGAAAATTCCTTCTGGAGGATGGGATAGCGCAGAACTAGAGCAAGTTGTGTAAAGACTATAGAACCTCTTTATGGGAAAGTTTTTCAAGACCTAGATAGACAAAGCAACAACTGAATTGGTAACTTCTTGCTGGACATACTGCCACATAGAGCTCAAGGCCAGAAAGGAGACCTCCAAAGATTTTTATCGTTGGCGTTATCCTGTACCTTGATTGTGAAGTGGATTAGTCAGACCCCAACCATGTGGTCACTCAGTTCAGCCTCTTGCTCAGTGCGCTCCCGTAGAAGGAAATGGCTGACCATGGTCATTCTCCTACTAAGCCATGTATTCCCAGGTCCTCCGGTATCAGGCCTGACCTTTAAAGGCATACAAAGTTTCCAGTGGAAAATGGAGGGTTTTTTAAACAATTTATTTTCAATTTACTAGTGGTCTGGTTTGACATTCCCTTGGTTGCTAATGCGTGAGCAATAACAGGAATGTATGGGTAAGGCAAAATGGGGCTTTTAGATTGTGAAAGGCCACCCATGGAAATGTGATGCAATTAAACAGGGATGAGGGAAGGGAAAGAAATACCATTCTACCATTCTTAAATATAGCTGCCTTTGTCTCACGGTGACTGACTGACATAAATTTTGAGCAAAATATCCTTCACTTGTTTAAAACTCTACAAGTACTGAAGATTACATTTACCTAACCAGTAGCATGCAGACCTAAAGAAAAGAGGTAAAGAGAAGACACCAGGGAGACATTCATATTTATTTTATGTTTGGATGGTACATAGGCAGGCAGATTATGGCTCCTGATTGCGTCAGCAAAATCCCTGAATTACAATAGGAAATGAGATGAAAAAGTAAGTTTAGTTAGATAAAAAAAAAAAAACCTAAATCTTTTAATAGGAAATTGTTTTGGGTGGCGAGAAGGTTTTAGTTGAAATCTGAGGAACTAGCTGTATTTACTTTCGTGGAATCTGTATCTACTGGCATGCAGTACTTGTAGATGGACAGCACAAAATTAAGGCCATCTGCCACCTATTTACAGTTTCTTTTTAAACACTACTGGAAAGATGCTTGATTTTGGGAGGATGTAGTTTTTCAGTGATTTGAAGTATGGGAAGGGTGGCACCTGAGACAAAAAGTGCTTTTGCTTTCCTGTAGAACTGAGAGCAGGAAGGCTGTCTTCTGTGCTGAAAGAGAAGGTTATGAGCTCATTTGGTCATGTGGTGGAATAGATTTTTAAAACATTTCTCAAAAACATTTGCTTCTCAAAATAATGTAACTTTTTGCGGACATTCTGCTTCTTCTCATCCAAATTTATGGACTGCACCTTCTTAGAACCTACTCTTGTTTCACATATGCAATGGTGCATACCACTGAATATTAAATAGTAACTCCACTGTATAACAGATAAATATAGAAAGGCTTCAGGCATTCAGTAAAATACATTTCATTTTATGCTGAAGAAAAAGAACTTAACCCTTGGCAAGTTGCGTGGTTCTATAAGATAAAATTAAATTACTTAAACATTATTCTTCTTGTGAAAACCTGCTGTATGAAGAGTAGCCTTTAAAAATTACTTTCTTGAACAGTATTTTCATGTGGGAATACAATCCATTTAGCAGTTGCTCATGCGTGTGATTACTGACCTAATTATTGATCACTTAATCTGTTAAGTTTATAAGCATGTATATGTTTTAATTTCATGAGTATGTTATCTGGCTCTTTGAACACCTTAACAAAATAGTCAGGTACATGGAACTAGGTGGTTTTCTTACTTTGCTTTTCACTGAAGACATAACTGCTTTAACAATGGACTGTGAATATTTAAATATTCAGAGCAATAATCTCTTTGAAACAGATGATTTTGAATTCCTTGCAGAGTAACCTGTCAGTGAATTAATAAGATTTTGGCAGATTTGCAATGTGTTGAACCAGGTTTCTGATTGATCCCTTATTTCTAGTTCAAATGAATACTCTCGTTTGGTTTTTTTGGTTTTTTGTTTTTTTTTTTTTTTATAACTGAATGATTACCAAAAAAAAAAAAAAAAAGAAAAAAAAAAAAAAAAA
>JAVHNF010021981.1:2487-13286 GCA_034783455.1 Micropsitta finschii | reverse complement strand
GGGAATGAACAGCGCTAAGAGAGCCAGCTGCTCCCCGCACTGCCCCAGCTGCCCCGTCCCTGCTGCGCTGTTACTCCGAGCACAGTCTGCAGGTGGTGCAATTGCCTCGAGAAACGCCTTTCAGGTCGGCCGGCCCATTTCTCAGTGTGGTTCATCGCAGTCTCGGAAACTTCCACCGATAACTGCTGTTTTGATGGCAGAACAGATAAGGGGGTACCCCAATCTTTGTTTCATTCTACGTGCTTCCCAACCTCTTGGTAAGAGTGGTAAGTCCCCAGTTCACAGCACTGAGAACTAAGCCATCCTTCCTAGAGAGAGTGATGCAATTGCTTTCCTTTATCTCATCTATGTTTTAATTAATGATTTCAGGCCCTGCAGGAAGGCTGAATAACCAGTACAGACATCTCATCTTGTAGATAATGAGTAAGCCAATTCAGCCACAGGGATACAAGTAAAATCTTCACAGAGATTCAAGCAATATGTTACACAAGCAGCAGAAACAGGCAAAAATAGCTAAAGGGAAAAAAAAAAAATTGTATTACACAGTGTACTTTTCAAACCTTCCAATCCCCTTTGGTTTAATGTACTACTATATGAAATAAAGTCAACAGATACATTTGTTTCATTGCTTTGGCATTTTATAGCTCCTTCTATGGAATACCAGGAACTTTTGGATCTTCTGTTATGTTCCATTGCATATAGCTCCTTGGCCAAGTTTTCAGCAGCTGCAGACTTGCAGTACAATTAGATTAAAGCAGTCTAATGACTACAGCAGAACTGTCTTTGAGTAACTGAGCTGTTGTTTGAATATCTCATTTAGGCATTGCTAAACATCTTGGAGTAAAGGCTTCTTCCCTGCCACTTTGAAGTCCATGGGACTTTTGATGTTGATTTCATTAATGGTAGGATGAAGCCTTAATGTTGCCTGTGTATGGTATGAGAGTGGTCTGTCACTGAATCACAGTGGCTATGAGTGAGTCGGTCAGATATGTGGCTGCATCATCTCCTGTCTCTATAAGGCCATTCAAGTAAATGTCATCCCAGGTGCAAACCAAGGAAATTCCTGCAATAGAAGAGCAACAAGCTCACAGAGAGCAGTTAACTATCTTCTTCATTCTTCATGCCTTTCTGTACCAATCTTTTCCTATAAGCAGTGCTTGTTGTGAAAATGCATTCCTCAGTGCTTGTAAAAAGTTCACAATCTGTAACACTAAGGAAGTGCAAGTATTTATGAAATTAAAAATGCTTGGTTTACAGATCTTGTAAAATATGGTAGCAAAATACCATGTGGAGTTCAGCAAAGTGAAACAATTCTTCAGGTCCCAAGAGTTGCCTGCTCTTGTAATGCGCTTGTGGCACTTAGCTATATTTCAGGGAACCCATGGAGTAGCAGTGCTCTTTGTATGTAATGAGATCTCCAATGTGATGGGAAGATTCTCGGCTGGTATCATCCATTCAGTTATTTGGGATGGTAGGTTGTTCCTGAGATGGAGGTCTCAGTGATGGGCTGGGGGCTTCATGTCCCCCTCATGTAGACATGGCAGCAGAGGCACATTTAAAGTCTGAGGACTTATCAGTTCATGGACAGATTACAGGAGACTCAGTTGTTGGACTTCGTAAGCTGCTTTCACAGCAGAAGAGATGGTGGAATTGTTCTGAGTCATAGTCATTAATAAAACAGACCTATAATTTAGCTTTGATTGCTTTGGTAATGTAAATTTGCATGATTAGTCCATTAATACTTATATGGGAAACATAGCTAATGTGCAGCAATCTTCTCTAGCATTTAGTTTAAAAGCTGGATAGAGGAATAGCATAGAAAAGAGTTGCTTTCATGTGCACGTGGCACCAGCTCTCTAGGATAGAGCAATCTATGCAACTCAAATCTTATCTATATTAATCTCCTGATGTGACTGGAGAAAACTGCAGTTCTGTTCTTCTCTGATTCCATAGAAAAGAATATGGTTTACTTTATGGGCTAAACAGATTCAAGATCTCAGATATATCTAGAAAGTTTATTACATATGATCTTTGGATTCACATTAGTTTGTCCCTAACATTCTAGCTGGCATTGGCCTTATTTGTCTATAGATATATATATATCTGGTATAGTCTTACCATATGAATTACCTTTTCCAGTTTAGAGGTGTATTACCAGCCTTTTGCAATCACTGGTTAATACACATTTATAATCATTCACTTTTTGGTAGCCTTCCATCCATCACTTCATACATGCATCCAGTAACTAGCGTCATGAAACAAGTCAGCTCAGGTAAACATTTGTGTTTCCTTTTTAAGGATAAGAATATTATATACACCAGAAATATCAGAAGCGGCTTGAGGTTTTTTGGGTGAACAGCTCAGTTTGATGGTGTCCAGCATAAGTCACCTAAGGAGACCTGTTTTTCCAAAACAGATGTGATAAATGCTTTCTGAAAGTCAGGTGCTTCTTAAGGGTCTGTAACTAGACATCTGAAAACTAAGTCACTGAAGCTACTTCTGAAATCCTGACCAGCATCCTGTCTGAAGTCACTAACAAGTTAAAGGCAGGGAAAAATGAGTAACTGGCTCTTGCTTTCAGCTGACCTGTGTTGCCTCCTTTGCCTACTCATTAGATTTCTCAGTGGCTTTTGTCTAGTCTACCCTTTTTGCATCTTGCACTTGCTTAGGCAGATACATCATCATCTTCCTGCTGGTCTGTCATTATCATTCCTTTTCTGTGCCGTCTTCCACCAGATGCAGGCCAGTCAATATGCTGGTATAAGAACACTGTTGCACCAATTACCTATTTTCTTGTATTTCCACTCTTTATCCTTGTGCTGTGTTTCATGTTACACTTGCACATGACACTGTTTAACACAGGAACCATTGTTTCAGATTGTACAGCATCTAGAATAATCACAGAATCATAGAATCAGGTCTAAGTTTCTAAATTAGACACTTTGGGGTTCACTATGCTAATTCTATTGCCACTATGAAAGGATTACAGGATTTGCTTGTCATCCATGTGATTTTCAATCTGAAGTCAACTCAGTGCATCGTGAAAGAGTTTAAGAACTTTATGCTTTATGCTAGAACATATTAGGGTGGGATTGCTGCTGGAAGTTGTTTCCAGTTTTCTGAGTCAGAGCTACCAAATCTGTGTGTTAGGTAGGACTAAAGCAACTCTACTTACACCAGATTTAACCAATTTTCCCAATGCAAAGTTTTTGTTGCTTTCTTGGCTGAGAATGCTCCCACATGGCAGAATTGCAAGAGCATTTTATGTGTGAGGCTACGGAGCTGCCTCTGTGAGATTTATAGTAGACTGGACGGATGATAAAGCTGTCTATGCCTAGGACGTATTTCGTCACAGTAACTAAACGTATAAAATTGCTCCCTGATACATTTAATATTCATGGAATTACCAGTTTCTTTTGCATTTTAATAAGCAGAAAGTAAAAGTTCCTAATACACTCCAAACTCCCCCAATTCTTGTCCAGCTGAAAAGCCATCCTTCCCTGCGTTTTTCATAACTACTGTCCATGCTCAATGCTGTGCTTTGCAGACCCTGTCCTTCCTTAAAGCCTGGTTTAATATCCAACATGTACTGTAGCTTTGGTATTTTATAATGAAAGTTCCGAGTGAGCAAATCATAGTCATAAACCCCTCAGGAATGCAGTTTTCTCAGTTCTAGCAGAATTATATAGTACACATTAATCAGTCTTTACAACAACCACTTTCAAGAGCAGGGACAATGAATATATTGTTGTCCTCACAATGAAGTGGAGAAGTTAAATCTTATTTAAACCAGACATAGTAGCTTCTGGTGTTCTCACAGGTATTACTGATGAAGCTTGTTGCTGTGACTGACTGAAGAGCCTGTTCGATCTTTTTGCAAAGAGAATGACTTAGGAAAGGATTGTAACCAAGAGTGCTCATGATTTCCTGGGTGTTTATTGGCCTGGACCAGGGGGTTAAGTGAGGCACACCAAGCTACAAGTGCTGGGCACTGAAGCGTCTCATCTGCGTATGTGCTGATGTCATTACAGTGTAAAAATGTGCAATAGCTTCTGTTATTTCCATTGAGTCCTCATTCAGGTCCAAATTCAGCACAGAAAAATGAGCCTGGCATATTTTAAGCATGCAGATAGTCTCAATGCTTTATTTTTACTTTTGATTTTTTTGTCTGGTTGAACTTGTCTGCCTGGTTGCTAACTTTGACATCCAGATTTTTATATTCTTTACACATTTCCAGGAACAGTTTTAGGTCTATTTCCTTTTTAAACTTCAGAATACCTGCACAAAAGCATGTAGGTGGGGGGTTTAAATTCTTAAGTGCTATTTTTCCCTGTTAGATGAGAGTGTGTACTTTGTCAGTATTTCTTCCAATATTCCTATTGCAAACACTGTTTTAATATATCCAGATCAGTACTGATGTGTGTCTTTGCAGGAACTCTTGTTCTTCTGTCTTCACATCTGAATTAATCTGGATTTGTCAATTAAAATGAGTTATCTTTATAACATTCTTGTGAATCCAGGTGGTGGTGTTATCTTTGACCTGCAGCAAAGCTTTCTAATCTGGAGACATTAAGTGTCAGATGACCATCATTTTGGTTTAATGATTTAGAACATTTGAACATACAGTTTTAGCGTAAGTGAGCACAGTGTTTTGCATGTTCAAATTCTTCCTCTTCTTTAACCAGGACAATTTTATTTCTCCTTTCTGGAATAAGTTTCCTATTCATTAGGCATTTTACAATTTTTTCAGCATCTCAGGTAGGAACCCTACTAATTATACCATCATTAACTCCTCAGCCCTGGTACTTTTCTTCTTATACAAAGGAGGAATATTCACACCATGCATTCAGTAACACAAGCAAAACCACTGTGTTGTCATATAATTAAAGGCTGAATTTTAATGCGCTTGCATGCACACACTTAATAAATTTAATTAATTACGTTTAATTTATGCTTCCCAGCTTTTGAGGCCTGCACTACACGTCACCTGTGTATTTTTATAAGTAATTTTTAAAATAATACTGTTGTTATTAAAAACCCCAGAAGTATTCTATTACTTAGATTTGTCTCACTGTGAAGTTTATTTGTATAGGCGTGTATACCAAATACCACAGAAGAAGCCTTTAATGTTCATGGCCAGAAACACAGACTCATGGCTTCTGGGCTTGTTGCCTGATTTTGGAAGAGGAGATACTCTAGAGGTTGTAGACGCCTCAGCCTGTTGGAATATGATAACCTTTCCCAGACCCAAATCTGAAACCTGTGATGTGGCCTATGTTGACGCCAGTCAGATTTCTGCTGGAGACAGCCATAAACTGAATTCCTTGGTCTTTGCTGCCCTAAGTTTAGCAAGGGCTGCTTCTCAGTCCAGTACTGATCTTTCCCCATCAGCCCCTGCTGGCCTAACCGTTTTCCCAACAAAAACATCCAATCTCATCTGAACATCCAAACTTCTGCCAGATGAAGACCTGCAGTTAAACAGAGATGTCGTATTGGCACAAGCCCCAGCATTACCTTAGTAAAGTCTTCACGATCCACTCTTAATGCTACATCGTAGCTCGTATCAACCTGAACCATAAAGCCTTGTCTTATCCTACCTGTGACTCTTGCCAACCCAACTCTTGATTATGTGTTGTGTGGCTGAACTTATGGTCTTAAGCTAAGAAGCATTCATTATACATAGAGAGCACAATTATCACAGATTTTACTTGCTCACATGGAGCAGTTATGTTCAGTAATAGTGCTTCAAGTCCCAGCTAGATACATTAATGTTTTATATTAGTATATTGTTTTCCTGAAGAGCTGAGCTCTCCCTTAAATGCTGGGGGACATGAGGACACACAGCTAGCAAGTTTGGGGAGAAATAACTGTACCAGGTTTAGTGATTACCCAGAATATAGATAGCAGGAGGTTCCCATTATGGCCTGTGTGTAATGACAGGAGCTGGAAGCTGGTGAAACTCCAGCTGAGAAAAACCTCATATACCTCAAAAGAACAGCTTTAGAAACAGAGTGGGTCCTATTAGTAAAGTTGCATCATTTTTCTCAAGAGTGAAACGTGTCAGTTTTATTCCTTCTGGTAATCCATATCCTTCATTAGCAAGAGTCATGGATAAAGATTTTAAACAGGTATTAGAAAACCAGTTCTCATTCTTCCTGATGGAAGTGACATTCACATGAGGTCACATTTCTCGCAGTCCAAAGAATGACATGTGGGATGTTAAGAGAAAACAGGAACAGGTTAAAAAGGAAATGCAAACTCTTTGTCCTCCGACAAAATGAAAAACTGCGACAAGGACTGATTTTATTTTTTTAAGCAACTGACTGAAGGGGAAAAAAATACTCTCAGTACGATAGTGAAAGGTTGCATTCCCGCAAGGAACCGGTCCTTGTTATCTTGCTGCGAACTTCCCCTGAATTGTATTTCACATACAGCCAAAGATACTGGCACAATAGTACAGCTTTTTTCTGCTACCAGTGAGAGGTCAGCCCAGAAGCAATGAGCTGTTTCTGAAGTATCTCCGTACCTGATCTCTGGTGGATCAGGAGGGAGGTATCCTGAGATTCTCCTTTCATAGGTGCTTAGCTAATGCCTCTTGCCAGTAGGAGATACTTCCCCTGTGTATACAAGACACAGCAGAATGCCCTTACATTTCAGGTGTGCTGGGAGACCATAAAGGAGAGTAGGCAAGGTCTTGTTGGTGCCTCCAGGTGCAATACTGCACTAAGCACAGCGTTGATGAGGATCTTTATCCTTCTCTTTTGTGTCAGCTTAGGAAAAGAAACAATATCTAAAATGCCAAAAATACATAGTTTAGATTGAACAGGGTTCTGAGTGCTGGAAGAACTGCGGAAGAGCCCAACTGACTGAGATGAATAGGCTACAAGATGGCCAAAAAGATTTTCAGGTTATCACAGGGAAAGGAATAATTTAAACTATTCATTTATCCTCTTAGTTCTTACAGTCACTGTTATCATTAATTAACTCCAGATGTAAACCTAGGTTGACTATGGAAAATGTTATCCAAGCGTGGAGCACCAGCCAGAAAAATTACCTAAATCCTTGGATGCATAAAACCCTGCAAAATACAGTGCCACAGTCAAGGGAATGGCTTCAACTGGCATGTTCTTTGTAGTTTTGCTCACTTCTAAAGAATTTGAGTTATAAAGCTGGCAGTGGAAATGATCAGTCATGGGGGTGGGTGCATGGGCATGTAGTGCAGAGCAGGTGATGTGCCAAATTATCACAATGATGTGTTCATATGATCGTATCTGCCTTATAACTTCACTAACACCAACAGTGCAGAAGAGGCCAGTGCTCAGAATTCACAATGCTGAAAACAAATGCTATGATATTAGGTAGGACAGGGTTTTTTTTCAGGGATATACAAATACTTCAAGGCATGAAAGAAGTATCTAGCAGCAGAAATCTCACAAGGAAGTTATTTTTTAACTTTCCATCTGATAGTTTGTTGTGCTTTCTCTGAAGAATTTAATGCTGAGTGCTGCTGCAGAACTTGGTGGAAAATTGATATGATCTACTCAGGACGTTCCCATATAGCTATATGTATAGCTCCTTTCATTGAGATACTATTACTGAAATGATTAAACTGCTCACTTGCATACCTATTTCCAGGACAGGATCTAACTGCTATAAAGTACCGACCTGTTATTTGCAGTGTGAAACAAGTAATCAGCTAACATGCTTGACTGAACTTCCTCATGTTAACACTACTAACCAAGAGCTGGACTTCTGCTTTATATGTCTCACAAATCTTCACACAAGATTGTCTTGGAGGATGAGAGGTGTGGGTGGGGTGAGCGGTACAAGGAAGGGACATAGATGGTTTTGTGCACAAAACACTCCCCCTACGCAAATGGTGCTCTGGGGGTGGCTGTTATTCTTAGTGTCAAACTTAAAAGCCACAGTCCAAAAATAAGAAAGTGTCACTACAAATAATAGAAGTGAAGCCAAGAGGTCAAATCTGGGCTCTTGCTTATTTCGTCTTTTGTTTTTGGAGGGTGGATGTGTGTGGGCCGTGAAAATGCTTTGAGCGAGTCACTTTTGAGAATGAAGACTGATGTGGGAATCAACTGAAGAGTGATTGAGGTGTTGATCATTTCCTTTTTCATAACAACAATTGAATGGAACTTATTAGTAAAGCTCACATACTGTACACCTACATTTCATATTTTTAGAGAGCTTAACCCAAGATGCCATAGGAGGATCTAGTGCTTCTTTTGACTTAATCACTTGTTTAAAAAACCTGGTTTAGCGTGGCATGATTATTGTGCAGCAAGGAGAACTGTTTATGACCAAAAATTAGTACACAGTAAATTAAAGAGTGAAATTAAAATCTTCTCTTTACCCTGTGTTCATTCCCCATAAGAAATACTACCCCTACATGGAGTGAAGTAGCCAGCCCTCTCTAAACTCATCCTTGCTTACTCCACTGTTATTGCCATGTGTTTAAGTCTCTCCAAAAGTACTAGAGATATCTCACTTGTATGTGAAGATGTGAGATGAGTCTGTCTGGTATCGTGCTGGGTAACCTTGGGGGCTTAGGCTACAATCGATTCAGGCACTCAGGCACTTTTAAAGCTATTGGGGCATCGGAAGGAAATTTCACTAAGTGGAACCAATGATGTTAACAGTGAACTGAACCAAACCAACCCTGACCTGCAAAGCAGCTTCAATAACTTCTTCTTAATCCTCTAATTGACAGCGAACCAGTAATTTCATGTTTCTTTTGATTCCTACCAGGAAATGAAAGACCTCTCAGGGCAACAGCTCAGCCTGCTGTGCCACTCAGCCTTGATTTCCCATGATCAGTCCCATTGCATATCCCTGCATATGGCTGTGGGATTATGTTCATGTGGTCTTCCACCTACATCTCTGTGCCTGCTTTATATTGCTGTATTGTTGGCATGCAGACACCCATCTTTGTGAATAGAAATGTCAGAGAACCACAGCTTCTCTCCTTCAGCTTCAAGGAGAAGGTGGAGAGAAGTGGGAATGCTGTACTAAAGCAATCACAGAATGCTTTGGGTTGGAAGGGACCTCTAAAGATCATCTAGCGCAACCCAAATGTCTGGTGTCTGAACTGAAGATAGGCTACGGAGACATCACAGGACCTCTCATTTTAAAGTCTTACGTGTTTGTTTCCAGGAAGCAGTTCAAGGCCACCAAATAATTATGGATTGTTTAAGCCTAAAAGGTACTGATCTGAGTCTCTGGTTATAAACATTCTTGTCTAGAAAAAATAAGTCAGGAGGAAAAAGGGTTAAAACAAACTTGAATTAATAAGGGAAGAATATAATTTATATTCTGCTGACTCTCAAGAACTGTTCTGATGTTTGTTTTGTTTGGCCTTTCTATCTACATCATGATACGAAGCCCTACAGCTTGAGTTTCAGTGATTTCCCTTTGAAACAAGATAGTATTTCAACTCTCCAAGGAC
This sequence comes from Micropsitta finschii, assembly GCA_034783455.1. Taxonomy (NCBI): domain Eukaryota; kingdom Metazoa; phylum Chordata; class Aves; order Psittaciformes; family Psittacidae; genus Micropsitta; species Micropsitta finschii. The sequence continues at coordinate 3,826 of JAVHNF010021981.1, read as the reverse complement.
TGAACTACCACAGCTGTGATGGTGGAAATGTGGAATAACTCCACTGATCTCAGTCCCAGCTGCTCTAATCAATTTTATGAGGTATGTCTTCAGCTAAGCTCTCCTGTCACTCCTGTACGTGAGGCGGTTTATGAGGGATGGTTGGGTTTTTCCCCTTTGCAAATCTTTTCTAATGATAGCAGTGCCTTCTGAAAAGCCCTGGATTGACACTCTGGACATCAAAGCCTCTGCCAGCAGAGTGCATACAAAAACACAGCACAGCCTATGTTCTTGAAGCCCAACCTGAAGGGATCATTTGTTAAGAGATGAGGATAATTCAGTCTCTAAAGCCACTCAAGCCCTGGCCCTCAGTAGCGAGAACAAAGATCAGTTTGTCTCCACACTCCTTCACCTTTTTCTTTTTGCCAACTCTGTTGAAAGCATTTTCCAATGTCTCATACTTTTAGATAGTTTGACAATAGACTGAGTAAATTTCCCCTATCTCATGGTCATAATTCTGGTCATTCTGGGAAAGGTTGTTGTCCATTCAGTCTGGTTTCTTTGGACACGCACCCCATGTAGTCAATATGTGGCTCTTACATCCTGTAAATGATGTGACATTTCATACCTGGTCACCAGCTGGTTTAGTCATGCCTTGGTCACCAACATTTAGTTCTGAATTGTTCTCTCCCACTGCTTTTTCTCATACTTTTACTCACAATTTCTGTCTTTTGATTTCTAAGTGGTCTTGGTTGATGAGTTACAGCTCCTATGGGCTTTGAGCTGGCTGTGTCAGCAAAAAGGTCTGAAGGTGGTCTCAGCATGCTGCTGGTGTCACCAGATAGCACACACAGGTCAGGGCAGCAGCTCTGTGCTATAGGATCTCATTTCACTGACAGCTGCAATGGATGTGAATGGTCGTAGTGATAGAAATATTTCTTGGTTTCTGTCAAGGCAGATGCTTCCATGCAGGGGACATGCACTTTTATTGGCATAGCAGCTATGTTTTTTCCAGTCTTATTAGAATACATAGATTTACAACTGCTTATCTCAGATGTGAAGGAATGTCCTGGCCTCAAAGCATCTTATTTTGTGTCATTTTCAACAGACAGAAAGCTTTCAGAAGTCCCAAGGGCTCAACCATTGCTTCTTGATAAAAATATCTCATTGTGCTTTGTCTGTGATGTTATCTTCTGGGTGAAATCTGAGATCCCTGCATGCAGAGGGTTCTTGCAGCGTCCCTCTAGGACAGACTTTGGGGGCTGGTTTCCTCCAAACATTATTGTTCAGAGCCCCTCCTTTCCCATTCCCCCACAACAGAGGGAGGGATAACAGAAAGGAGAGGAGAGACCAAGCCTAG
>JAVHNF010021975.1:0-10889 GCA_034783455.1 Micropsitta finschii | reverse complement strand
TGTAGATGAAATACTGCTTAAACTATCATTCTGGGTGAGAACTAAAGAATTCACCTTTACTAAAGTCAGCCTTAATAGGCTACAGAAACTGTGGTCTATAAGCACTAAACAGAAAGAACAAGGTAGTTAATGACCTACTGAAAGCATTATTTGTGTCTGCTGAGACTTCAAATGTTTGATTGCACTTACCTTTTTTTTTTCTATAGTGTGAGGTGCATAAAATATCAATTTATGGAAGAAGGGAGAGAGGGAAAGAATCCCAACCAAGCAAATGATATTTACATAGCAGAACAGCCAATCTCTTACAAGCACTAAATAAGGAAATACTATTTTGGTTTGTCACACGGCATTCATTTAATACAGTTAAAAAAGTTTCTGTTAGGATCTCTTTTCTCTGCATAAAAGCTTTTGTGTAGGGTTTTTTGATCAATTAAGTAGTTTCTAGACTCATGTTTCTGAATTTATCCATAAGTTGTTATTTATGAGCTAGAAAAGTGAAACTAATAATAAAGCTAATTATCTGCTTGCTTTCTTGGCTTATATAGGACTATATTTCAGCCTGGAGTTGTTGAACTGACCAGCTCTAACTGACCATATTAGGTAGCATCAGCTATAGGGTAAATAATGTGATAAAACTGTCCTCATTTATGAAACTGGAATTTAAGTAATAAATTTTGTGCCTTACTGGTTCCAAATATTTTTATTATAAAAAGCTATCACTACTTTTAACTTTTTTAATCTTAAAAAGTGATAAAATAAGAAAATTGAAGATTTGTTGTAAGGCTTTGTTTGCATGACAGAATGCTTTAGCTGGAAATTTAGGGTCCAAGTTGGGTACTATGATGTCGTAATGCTGCTTCAGAAATTCATATCACCAGATCTTACATATCTGAAAGTTGTAGAAACTATTTTGTGAACAGATATACTATTATTTAGTATGAGTTATTTAAATTATTAACTGTTACTACATAATTAAATCCTGGTATTTACTATTTTCTTACAGAGAAAAATCTTTATCAATAAATGTAATGCTTTTTAAAATAATCATGGTTATGCAGCACCATTTTAAAGACATACTTTCTGTTTTGTACCTTGCTCTAGCTTCTAAGTCAAAGTAGGACAATGAAGTAAAATTTTACATTACCACTTATTTACTAAAGGAGTGAAACCAGGACTGCTAGTTTATTGCTGATGTTGCCAGAATGTTTTCATCTGGGGGAGACTGAATCCATACTATGTCAGGAAGACAGATGAACACTTAAACACTCAATTGCTCTTCTGGTGGTTCTCAATCTTGGAGTTCATTCAAGTGTATTTCATGGTGTGTTTCAATATAGTACCTGGCACTTTGGTGCTTGGGGTCAAAACAAAATTTTCTTTAATAGCAATATTATTACAGGGAGTTAGTGTGAAACACTGTATTGTTTCCACATCCTCTCCTCCCTTCAGTGTTGAAATTGAGTAGCTAGCTGCACTATTTTAGAGAAGTATGTGTATACTTTTAATAATACTCAAATTTCAATTAAGTCACTATGCATTCCTCGAAAACTGTTACTAAGCTTTTATTTGTAAAAAGTCAGTAACAGATGCAGCTTCTCAATTTAAAGGGATATTTTTTGAGTTACCCTAAATACCTTGTTAGGATTCATGTTTGTGTTCCAAATTCATTTGGAAATCATACCTATATTGCTTGCATATATAATGCTTCCATTCATGACTTTGTTCCCCCTTTTTCTTCTGTGTATCAATTATGGCCATATTTGTGGTGTAGTAAAACTAACAATAGTTGAAAGCTGCAGCTCAGTCTGTATCGTTTTATCACTTAATAGCCTATACTGAAGTTCTGCGTGGTCTTGTGGTTTTGAGGTTTCTTGTCAATGACCACAGAAGTCATAATTTGTATTGTGGCCACCTGGGTGAGTGGCAAGGCTCATACAGCAACAGAGTTCTTCTACACTGTAGTGATTTGAAGGTTTTGAAAATGAAATAATTTGTCTTTGGGTCCTTTAATTGATTCCAACAAGAATAAGTTAATGTGTTATACCAAGATCATCTGAAAGTTCTGGTGTGTGTATATTATCATGCTCAGAGAGACTTCATTTGATGTGAATCATCATATGATCATACTTGCATCCAGTAAGTACAGCATGCTCCTTTATAAATTTGTGGTCATGTTAAGGTAGTCATACTCTTGTTCCAGTTGCGGAAAAACTTAAATTGCTGAGTTCCAGCTGTCTTTCTGAAAAGAAAGAGGGAATTTTACTATTACAAATTGCAGGAAGTCATTAAACTTGCAGTCTGCTTGCATGATCAATTTGGGTATTAAAAGTACCTGTATTTCCGTATCTAGCTTTGAAATGAGCAGTAGTCAGTTCAATATTATAGCAAGATCTTTTTTTAAGGTACTTACAAGGTTTTAACCTTCTGTCAGTCGCAATAGTGGTAAAACAAGTCTAAAAGGATGAAGTATGGTAGGTTTTTATATCTCTGGATAGATTTGAGGGAATGTATCTGAAAGATGTTTTGAGATTCAGCACAGAAACTAAGTTTGCCATATGTGACAAATATGAGGATTATACAGAAAGCAAAGAAATTTGAGCAGCTCTGAAAATTTTCACATTTCATTTCTGTGCCATGGTGAAGGCTCAAGCCTTCATCCTTAGTTCCCACTGGCCCCTGAACCTCATGCATTACACCATTGAGCAGTCATATGGGGAATGTGTGGCAGTTCTCATTCAAGAAGAACGCCTATTGCTTTGTCATTCTTCTCAAATAAGTCAGACTGGCTCATTCTTGCCATTTATGCTAGTGATATGGTTATCCTGGTCACGAGGGAACAACTGGTCCCAGTTCTTAGATGATCTGGTTCATTTCAGTTGTTCTGGCTTAAATTGGAAGTATTTTCTTATCATCCTGTAGTATACCATTGATTTTATTTTTTTTTTTATTTTATTAATTTTTAGTCAAAAAACTGCAGTAATATATTTTTAAAATGTTCAATTCCAAAATAGTCTTAGATGCAGAATTGAGCTTTGGCACATCTGTCCCCAGAGCAGAAGATAATTCTGTCCTTCAGTCCTTAGTTCTGTCCTTCTTTAAATGTCACCTGCCAGAAAAATTGGAGAAGTACTAATGTTAAACTGTCCTTTTACACTTGAAGTTTTCTTAAAGGCAGAAAGAAGATGCCCTATATGTGGAGTCAGTTTATTATTACTCTGATTATGTTTACCAGTTTAGCCAAGATGGAGCAAACATTTGTTCGTATTAAGGTCAGCAACTTCCTAAGTCCTTAATACCAGTGGAAAGAAAGGGTTAGTCATCATCACGTCTTTGCCAGTGGAAGTACTGTGTCTGTGGTGGTGTGGTCTTCCTCAGTCTTGGGTCTGCTTGGAGTATTCTTAAAGCTTACTCTAAAACAGTTTATTTTTTTTCCTTAAATGTTTTTCTTTATTACCCTTAGAGACATCAGCAGAATCCCTACTTGTTATGAGAAGTTGACTAACCATAGGCAGTATGGTTGCAAGAAGTTCACCTAAAACTAAAATGTATTTAGGAGAAAGTCACCTGACCACTAGATGACTACTGTTGCAGTTAAGCTAAAATCAGCTCAGGCCAATAAAAATCCAGAGAAGTCAATTCCTAAAGAGCTAATGCAAAAACCATATTTACTTTATATATCTATTAAAGAGGAACAATTAATGTATTAGTTCTTTGTGCTTAACTTTTGCTATATGTCTTCCTTTTTTTGGTCTACACTCTAATTCTTAAGTTTTCTCTTTATCAATTTCTTGAGTGGTTCCAAGACAGCATGAAAAATTACCTATTTCAGTGAAAGATTAAGATTTAGTTAACATTTACTGGGACATCTTCCAGTAACTTTACAAGTACAAGTGGAAAAAATGATACACTTCTTCAAAGAATGAGAAAAATGGCAGATAATTTTAAATTTGCCTACTGCTTAGTTCTGGTTTAAAAGTTACTTTATCCAGGCAGGAATTACGTTAGGCAAATCTGCATGACAAAAAGCATTTTTGTTATGGGAGCTCTTCGTGAAATTAAAGAAGTGAATTCTGATTCATACATCAAATGCATTCATCATGTGGTATTAGATGACTTGTCAGCAATGAATAGCAACTACAAGTAATGTTTTCTACCGTGTGTAAATTTTGCAGCAATGAAACAGTAAAAAGCAGCAAGTTCTATATGTGTGATTTTTTTTTTTTTTTTTTTATCAGATATTTAATTGACCATGATAATTCATCCTTTGTTAAGATGCTATTTGATGTTACAATAGATATTTCTTCTAATGCATAGATCTGCTGCTGGAGTATCTCCATTCTGTTTCAGCTGAGTGGTGATTGTGAAGAGCAGAGAACTCAGGGTTTTAGAGAAAATTCTAACTTTTCTCCCTCATGAAGTAAATTTAGGTTAAACTTAAACAGATAATTAACATATTTTAAATCCTCCAAATATTTTCAATACAAAAAGATACTCAAAGTTACTTAAAGGGTGCCGTTGACCATTCACTTCCCAGGAAATGATAGTTCATCCAAAACGTGGAAATAGCTTTGCTTGCAGTCACCCTTCAGTATTTGATAATGTAAAATTTGAATCATTATTCCAGTACTTCAGTTTTATTCCCTTGAAATTCACCTGCAGTCAGAAAATATGAAATAAAGAACTAAAACTATAATGCCCCTGTGAGATACTGAGTAGTGTCTATTAATTATATATATAGAGGTCTGCTTATTTGTATATAAGGTTAGCAGTATGGACAATGGTTAAAGACAAAGTCTATGCTTGAAAGACTTTCTCACTATTTACTTTTGTAACTTAATAGAAAGACATCTGAAATTCAGCTTCAGACTGAATTTCAAATTTTATCAGTTTCACAAATGGCTTGAAAGAGCAAATGATCTCCTGCAAGCACACCTTAGTGTTCCTTGGAGATTTTGTCATTGCTTTGGCAATCAATTTTAAATTTTAGTTTTCTGGTTTGCAGGAGACCTTTGGCAATTCACTTGTTTCTGCCAGGCAGTAATTTATTTTGCTTTTTCATTTAAAACTCCAGTAATAGCTTTGCACCTTAAATTCAATGAGAGAACATAGTTTGCAGAAACATGCGCAAGGTGTAAAGATACGCTAGGGGAATAAATGGAGTTTTGAAAGTGCCAGAGTATGTTTGTTTAGTTCTTTAGCTAGGTATCTGTTTATCCAATTCTCTAAATGCAGTACTGCCTGTATGCTTTTTAGGTGGGTAGATCCCTTGCAAGTCTAACTCAATCAAAAAAATAACTCATAAAGTTAGTTGGCCTTCAATAAAGTCTGCTGCGACTTACTTGTTAGTAGCACAATTAGGGGTTTTCTATACTCTGGAGTTCTCTTCTGCACATTCTTCAAAAACTCTGCTAGTTCCTTCAAATCCCCTTTACCCGTTTGAGATGAGTTTGAGCTAGCTTTGATATGAGTTCTTAAAACATCAGTGATTATTAGAAGCACTCAAAATCTTCTGTGGTCAGTTGGGGTGTTTGGGTGTGTTTGGGTTGTTGGGTTATTCTTTGTTCCTTGCTGCTTGTTTTATGTGAGATTTTCGTTTGTTGTTTTTGTTGGCTTTTGGGGGGGGCGGGGTGTTGTGGTTTTTGTTATTTTTTTTTTTTTAATGTCAAACTGGTGGATTTTATCCTCACTAAGAACTGTCAATTGTGGCAAATGTGATTGTGAACCCTAAGGGTCCTACTGAATTCTATACCTCTTGAGTTGATCACAGTAACTTTTACAGGAGTCAAAGTGTAACAAGTGCACCATACGACAATTTAAATTGAAAATGGTGAAATACCTTTTTTAAAAAATAGAATTTTTATTGCAAACTCTTTTTCTTCAGCTCCTGTTGTGTTTATAAAGTTGTACTCATGCTGTCATTTGTCTTCCTATTGGCAATCTTGATGCTGCCTCAATTCCCCACATACTCAGACTGTTAAAAGTTCTTCTCTTTCACAGTGCAATTCTTTTAATTCTTAAAAAACCTCTTCAAATGTAAGTAGCAGAGCAGAGGCAGCTGTCATAAATTGAGACATTATCTGTTCTATCTGAAAAAAAGAATAGAAGGCATAGAGGAACTAGACCTAGGATTTGGCAGGTTTCTTAGGTATGCTGTGAGATTTTTCAGGCCCCACTTTGGTGCGAACTCAGACTACAGTCCTTCAGATATTATTAGAACCTGAATGTTGTTGCACATCTGGATGCTGCTATTTGTGGCTGTCAAAGTGTTAGGGCTGAAAACATTTCTTCATGATGCACAGTTGAGATTCAACTTTGCAAAGATTTTACATTACTATATTTTTAATTACATTAAATTGGATACATGTATGCTTGAGTAGAAACAGGAGAGGGTCTGAGAGATAAAAACATGCATGACTGTGATGCATTCATATAGTTCCTGTTCACTGGTAATGTGGCAGGAAAAAGTTTCCATAACAAGCAGTCTGAACTTATAGTAATGGTGTCTATTAGTATACTAATTTGAAATCTAAATAAACTCGCTTAATGCTAATCCTAGTATTAAACCATGTTAAAATGATTAACTGACCCTTCCAATTCTGCTGTCACCTAACATCACTTTCATTTCTGCCATTTTAACCTTTAATTGACAAATGTCAGGTACCGTAAAACACTTTTGCAGTTTTTGTGTATATGTACATGCATATAGAGACAGTTAAAATTCTAGTGTGGTTTTTTTTCTTCTTAATTTAACAAGGTAAATTTCATAATGGTACCCAAATTAGAAGCAATTTCTGTGTTCAGATCTTCACTTTCTCATACTGAAGTCAAGAAATCAAGAAAGCAAAGTACTTCTTAAGGCCATCCTATTTGATTAGGTAAGTTTCCCTTCTCAAGGGAAGTGGAACAGTTTTTCTTTCCCATCCTCATATGGTCAGGAAAAAACTCTTCTAAGTTGTTTAAGTTTCAGTATATTAACTGTGAGTTATGAGGCACTTACTACAAGATTTCTTGTAACTTGAAAAGGTCCTTGTTTTTCTCTTCTAGGAAGCATCTATGATGGCAGGAGAGCAGCTTCCCTAAATGTTAGTACTCTGCCATCTCTCACCCTAGTCTGACCACAACTAAACAGTAGCTTGTACTTGGTGCTGGTTTTAGTGATATCATCTCAGGGAAAATAGAGAAATACTTTTTCCTTCCCCAGCCACAGGGACACTGTCAAATTTCAGCTTAGATTCCGTGTGATTTTTGGATGGAGAAAATCCAGCTGTGAACTCTAAAATTCTGTCTGGTTGATAAAGAAGCTGAGATCAAATAACTCAACAGGGAATTAAAGCATATAGGAAAGCACATCTTTTAAGATTCAGTGTAAAGAGCTGCTAAATGAAAGTATTATTGGAAATAATGCTAATTGACCATCGTATTACTGAAAATGCAGTGGAGAGCAGTAACATTTTGGTTAAAGTGTCTGTAAGAAGCAGATGAGGCTTAAGTGGGGCGATATTTGTTTTGCTGGTCAGTGACTGAAGAAGGATCTGGGAAGGAGGGTCCCAATGGAAGACGTGATTTCAATGACAAAAATATGCTCTTTGAATTTAATATCCTGAAATGCAGTTTTGTGTATCAAGCAAATGTCAAAGCAAATAAAAGTTGCATTCATTGTTGACTTAACTTTGACAGTAATTTCAGGATAAGTCTTTGAGTTGAGTTACACATTTTCACTCCAGCTAATGCTGGCATATGAAATTGAAGAAGTGTGTTCTTTAATACCACTGTTTTGTGTTGCTGTAGAACGTAAATTATAATAATATATTTTAAAATATACAAGTCAGGTTATGCTATTTCCTTTTATGCTTTTGTGGGGAGCTGACTCAAAAACGTAGGTATAAGATAATACTTTTTTTTTTTTTTTTTTTTTTTTTTTTTTTTTTTTTTTTTAGAAAAAGTAGATTCCGATCTCTCTTTGAGATTAACATCTGTATTTTGTCTCTTTAGTAGTCTGAATTTTGCTATTTATACTTAGCACATTAAAAGGATTGTGGAAATGACATTTTTTTCTTGTTAAAGTAGAAAATGCAGTTTGAGCAAAGCGAAATTCCTCAATTGTCAGTATGAAAGAAGCAGGTCTTGTTTATCAGTGAGACTAAGAACATGCAAAGCAGCCTGAAGTGGATATCCTATTTCTTTTGATACTATCATTAGTTGACAGTATGAGGAAACCTGTTCGCAAAGGTAGTGGAATCCCCCTTCTTTAGTTGGATCTTGTGGTGTGTTGATCTGTAGGAAACTTTTCCTCTTTCCTAAGCCATTCTCCTTGGCCAGAGGATGAGGGGGAGCACTGCGTCGGTTCACAGGTTCTTCACCCAAGGGTTCAGAGCTTGTAGTCAGCTTCAGAGTCTCCCCTGTCAATGTTAATGGTATTCATGCAGGCATTGAAGGGAAGTGGTCTTAGGTCTTAGAAATGGGTAAGTCTCATCAGTCTTTGCTGTGTCCAAGATCTTAGTTCTGGACAAGGAAGCCTGTGGGGCAGGTCAGAAAACAGGTAACTGTCACTCACAGGAGTCATCCCTCATAATTGGTACCCATTGCTTGTGCATTGCACCACTCTTTACTGCATTGGTGAGTTACAGCCACCTCAAGTGCATTCCAGTCTCACCTTGTTCAAATTTTCCCGTTGCAAGGGCTGCTCCTGTACTTGGCCAACAACCAAAGTTGTGCAAACATCATCTTTGGCAAAGTATTTTAGCCCACCTCAGTCCATATTCTGATGTATCCTTTGTTTTCCTTGACAAAGAGATGACATTACTTATGAAACATTTATTACCAAGGCCGAAAATGTAATAGAAACATTATGAAGTTACCTCCTTTTCTGTCAGAAAGGAAGCTTGTTGAGAGAAATTTCATCCCATCTTTGCCACTGTTAATGTGAAAGATGTTTGAACTGGTGAGAGAAAATCTTTTTTTTTTTTTTTTTTTTTTTTTTTTTTTTTTTTTTTTTTTTTGGACACCTTTTTTTTTTCCCTCTAAATGTAGTTGTAAAATTAACGTGTGGATTGTTTTTTTTAGAATTGCTGTGCTGTGTAGAAATATTGGATTAGCCTACTGATGTGTAGCTAGTGTTGGAGCTATTATGATCTTCTTAGTTAAATGTAATTTTGCTTAAAATACTACACAGCTAATACCACAAACACACATTATAACTGTGAGAAAAGAATTGGACCCTCAGTACCTGAGTTACCTGTTGTAAGAAGTATCCTTTCTCTGCTCTGTTACCAGAAAGAGGTTACGTTTTTGTTTCCACTAAAATTATCTCAGAATTCCAAAAGATTTACATTTATTATCTATACTTTTTATAATGAGGAAAAATGGCAACCTCACTTTTGAAAGTTTTTGGATTACTTATTGGTTGTAGGAATTACTACTTTAATTGAATTGAAATGTTCATTTGTTTGGTAGGAATGATACCACTCTTTATTAGAAAAAAAAAAAAAAAAAAAGGAAATGTATCTTTCTGTTGTTAAAAAATACTTGTGACTTTCTAGGCTGCATTACCTGCATGATCTATTTTGATTCAGCCATTATCTGCTGGAGAATAATAATCATGCTATGCCAGAAATCCTGTCTAAAGTGACACTTCATAGTAGTGAATTTTGGTGTACTGCTTGCTACACTTAAAATGTAAGAAAATGCTCACATCTTAAAAACAAAACAAAAAAACCAAACAAAACCAAACAAACAAAAAAAAGGCACAACAAAAAAAACCAAACAAAAACACCCTAGAAATAAAAAAGCTAAACAAGCTTAAATAAACAGAAGCTAATCAGTCCCAGTTGGAGGTAAAAAATGCGTGTAAAATGTTAGAAAAAAAAAAAAGGGAGAAGTCAGTTGTTCAGAAGCAAATTCAGCGCAATGAGTATGAATGTGTTTTTTTGAAAATCAGCTGGCATATTGGTTGGGTTTTTTTGGCGTGGTTTTTTGTTTTGTTTTGTTGTTTTCTATCTACACAGTAGCAGGCTTGGATTTTATACTTAGTATTTAGATTAATTTGCAGCAGAATTTTATTAGCTCATTTTGAGCTATTTCATGATTGGAGTTAACCTGAAGGACAGAAGATTCTTGGGGGAGACCTCACTGGGTAATAAAGATGATTGATAAATTTAGTTAACTGAAAATTTTTTCATCCTGAAATGTATGTATTCTTTCATTGCAAATAGTATATGATTGAGTTTGAGTCTGTCAAAATGCCTATTCTGAAATATATATGAGCTGGAAGATTGAGTATGCCTATGCACCTGGCAGTGTCATCGAAACAATGAGCTCTCTTCTTCCCTTACTCCTCATTCTGAGTACAAAATAGAGTCACCTTAGCTTTTTCAGTAGTGGTGTAATTGTTGCTCTTTTCTGCTCCCTTTATGCTTGCATTCCAAATAGAATCATGACAGTAATGTAAGATCTAATTTTCTGATTGGAGATGAAGATGACAAATACAGTTCTCAGAAGAATTTACTACTTCAGTGCTCAGTGACAAGGCTGAACATTGCCTGGTTTTAGGTTTTAATTACAAACACAGAACTTCATGACTTGAATACGTACCTATGTAGTGATTTTACTGGCTATGGCAATTAGAAATATGCACAAGCAAAATGTTCGCTAAAGACTGGAAAATCTAATGAAAGAAGTTGACCATTTGTTTTGGTCAGAGGGAGGCTAATAGGAAGTAAAACATGCAATGAAGAATGTAAGAATGTTCTTCCAAATTTACTGTTACAGTAGTCACTGAAGTTGTTGTAACAAACTAATTTGAAAGGGGTCGTGGTCTGGCAATTTTGCAGGCTCCCATGTAACCCTAGGAGAGTTATTTATTTTATGGTTAGGCAGTTTTGATTATCTCT
>JAVHNF010021973.1:9482-25728 GCA_034783455.1 Micropsitta finschii | reverse complement strand
CTGGCCTCCCCTGGTGCCCACTGTCTAACTCCATCGGAAGTCCCTGCCAGGACCTACCCACTGCCTGGCCAGCCCTAGCCCCAGCAGCTGCCCTGAGCAGTGGGAGACTAATGAGTGCTTTTAAAAGAAAGGAGGAAGACAGAAGGCTGCAGAGGAGATGAGAACCAAGGGCAGTTCAAGTTAAGCTGATGAGAACCAAGAGCAGTTCAGATGGTGAGAAAAGAGGTAGAGGTTGCATTTCGGTCCTCAGGGGAGATTTCCTGTTCCTGCTAACGGGGAGGCAATGTGGAGATAGGAGAAGGTGGTAGTGGTTCCTCCCACCATGGACTAACCTCCCTTGGCATAGGTCTCCTTACAAGTCACCTTTGAGGCAAGTGGCATGCTGTCCTTCGGCATCTTCCTGGGGCAGCACCAGTCCCTGCTCCTCAGGGCAGCCTTCCTTTGGCACCACCAGGAGCAGTGCTGATCATCCCAGCCTGCCTCTACATTTTATATAAGGAATGGGAGAGGTGAACACGTTTAACCACTCTTGGCCACGGAGGTATGCCCCAGTAAGAGACCTGGAGGAGTCAATATGCCCCAGATATTGGGCATGACACATCTGTGCTATGCAAGCGGCTCTGCATTTGCTCTGTGACCTTCCTGAGTACTTTTCCCCAGGCCTGGCAGCGGCTTGTCAAGCAGTTATTTATGAACACGAGTTGAGCTGCTTCATCTGAAGGTGGTAGCTGTGGACAGATGTCAGTGCAACACATGGGCACACACCAGCTGTTTGCAGGCTCTGAGCACAGGCAGGCAGAGATGCCCATTACCAGAGGCAGAGATGTGCAGAGATGCATGCTGGCTCCAGCCTTGGCCTGCAGTAACTGAACAGAATTTAAAACATAAATGCTGGTGCTGCTGTTATTTCATTTATTTCATTATTTTTTAAAGCTTCACCCAGTATGGCCCCAGTATCACTTACTGGTGTGCCTTCAGGGGAGCTGTGCTTGTGCCTGGGGAGAACAGCCACCTATGTGCTTGAGTGCTCAGGCAAATCTTTGTGTTTTGAGATGCTGCATGTAACTATCATCTTGCCACCTTCTGAAATGAATGGCTTCAGCTTCTAGGTAAGTTTCTCCAGCAACACGTTTTTTGTTGCTATTTCCCTTGGGGGGTTTGGTAGGCAGCTCAGATGGGTAATGACCATGTCTGGAAGTCTCTCCCTTCCTTTCCGTTTTAAGCTAGTTAAATGTCTTCACTTCCCATGGATCTTCTTTCTGTCAGTAGGAGTGGTAGGTAGGTGGATGGAAGATCAGAGAGATGGAAAGATGTAAGGGAGATATCAGGTTCCTGGTGTGAAGACAAGCTGAGGGCCTGGGCGGGAATGAGGGATGGTGATGGGTGAGTAGGAGGAAGCCTAACAGGATGGAAAGTGGGAGAGAAGAGACACAGGGTGGGGATGAAGATTACCTAACTGCAGGGAGAGGATTTGTACAGTGGGATGCTGCTTTGCATCAATTATGCAAATCACCTGTATGTCTTGTGCAATGTTTTCTTGGTTTTGCTGTTTTGGTAGAGGAAGGCTGGCTGCTCTGCGTGCTGCCAATGCAGCCACCATCAAAGGAGACTGTACTTCCCACAGCTCAGCTGACAGCATTGGCAAACGCTGAAGCAAATGAACAGAGTGCCTTGATGTCTGCTGGGTTTAAAAAAATCATGTTAAAAAAACAACAAACCAAAACCCCACAAAAAGAAACCCCGAAGGGGGAAGAGGAAATGGGGCTTTGTCTGGTGAAGACCTGCAGTTCAAAATCTTTCCCCAGCACCACAGACAGTCCAGAAACTCACCCTCTAAACACATCATTTTCATGTTCTTGTGGCAGGGCAAAGACCCCCATCTCTCTGAAAGCAAATGTGGTGATGGGGGTGTTAATGGCCATCTGTCTGTGTTACCAGTGCTACTTAATAACTTCTGTTCCATTTCCTGCAGCTTCCAAAGGGTAGAAGACTAGTGAGTGCTGCCATGAAATCATCTTCAAGATAATGCTTTCTAAACTCCTTTCAGCCAAGTATGATAAAACCATGTAGCTGTTAGTGTCTTCTAAATCCTATGGAAATGTGCAGATGAGCAGGGGAGGGAGGAACAGGCAGTGCGAAACATCTTGTTAGCCCCTTCTGAAGGAAAGGACACAGCATGACGTTATACCATATTAAACACTAGGGAACGAGAGAGAAAGATTATGAATGTCCCAGCTGAATGGAAAATTGCAATTGGAGCCTTCATCTTAAAGGCATTGGGGAATCCTATGCAAAGCAATAGAAAACAATGTGTAATTTCTTCTCTGCTCATGGAGCATCATCTCTTACACTGTGGTTGAAAGTTAAAAATGTCTGTTGGAAATTTCACAGTGAACAGCACCAGGCCAAGAGCACAGGAGGGTAGATTTAATTGCCTTGGTCATCTCTTCTGGTGAACACTTCAGCTGGTTTTTGCTGGAGTACCTCCACTGGGTCTGCTGTGCTGTTTTACACCTGCTGAAAATCTGACCCATCACATTTTGTGCTGAGGGAAGTCTTTAGTTCTTCTTTCACTAATAAAAGTGCAAAATATCAGCAAAATCACCTGTTATACCAGGCTACACTTGTTCTTTTAGAAACATTTCACTAGAGCTAAATCCAGCCAATGTCCCGGTTGTTCTGGACATCTTCAGAGCTGGGATGAGCCTCCCGGGATTCCTGGGCTAGAGAGATAATGAAGTGTAAAACTCAGGAGTATCCAGTTTTTTCCTTGAGCCTGTCCAAATATCCGTAGTCCATCCATACCCAAGCCTTCAGTGTTTCCAGAGGTGGCTTGCATTTCAGCAACGGGACTTGTGAAAAGAGACGTCCTTCCTCAGGAAGGCAGTTCTGCACAACCCTACCTGCCCTTGCTCCCCAAGAGTGGCTCTTGGGAAAATGTGACTCTTTCTGTGGCCAGGGTGTGCAGCCAAGTCAACTGCAAAATATGGGTCCAGACTTTGGCCAATGCCACTTAAGTATAGTCAGAGAAGACCTTTATTTTGCCTCATGGGCTGGAGGCAAACAGCAGAATTCAAAGGCAGCAGCACTTGCCGCAAAGCCTGTTACGTACCTTCATACACATGGAGCTGAAGACATGGACAGAAATTCCATGTAAGAATGGGAATCAAGTAAGAAAACCAATTTTGTTTCAGGAGAATTCAGAGCAGGTTTTTATCGGGTGTAGAGGCCGGAACAATGCAATAACACCTTTACTAATAACACTAACTTTAGAGAATCTCTGGGCACAGGGATTTTATGCAATTTAAATGTAGCTCTCCTGCGTTTCCTTTACAGTGAACTTCACAGATGAAAGGAGGAATAACCATCTCACAGACAAGCAGTTCCATGCACCAGAGATTAGCAGAGGCACTGGCGAGGCACAGGGCTCCTGCCAGGTGCTGACAATCCCGTGGCGCTGAGCAGAGCCTGCATTCAAATTACTCTGAGGAGAGCCAGCTCTTCTGCAGGGGCAGCACAAGGAATGCGTCAGGGACCAGGCAAAGGGGTGCTCATTACTCACAGCTCGCCAAGCGCAGGGGTACCCACTTGTTATCTGCCCAACAGACTGCTGTGCGCTTCCTTTCCTCATGCTCTGGTGCATGTGTGCCTTGCTGTGTGCATCTGTGTATCTGCTTCAGGGCTGACATGTTCATCTAACGGTACATATTTAAATAATATAAATAATTGACATGCGATAAGGAAATGTGCTTTATCAAATGAAATGAGACCAGGCAAGGCCCAGCTTCAATTCATATTCATATGCTGTGCATTTCCTCCCTGTTTAATCTGTGTTTTAAAGGAACCTGTCCCTACTGGGAATTCCACTGCCAGCCCTCACCGGCCTCATTTTGTGCATAGTATGCCTTCAAAACTAATCCATCCTCAAAGCCAGAGGCTCACGTCAGCTTCATTTTGAGAGTGAGCATTTAATTTCTGCTTGCTCCTGTCCTTTAGAAAAAAACCCAACATTTAAGATAATAATGGGGAAAGAGCAAGGAGGGAGTAGAGAAACAGGAACCTGACTCCATCAATCC
The DNA here is from genome assembly GCA_034783455.1 of Micropsitta finschii. Classification (NCBI taxonomy): domain Eukaryota; kingdom Metazoa; phylum Chordata; class Aves; order Psittaciformes; family Psittacidae; genus Micropsitta; species Micropsitta finschii. The sequence goes on along the minus strand of JAVHNF010021973.1, from coordinate 21,652 downwards.
ATGCGTCACAGCTGAAGCCAGCATTTTATTATGAAGACCGATTTCTCCTTGCCCTCTCTGCACCTTGCATTGACATTAGGACTCTATGTAAGGCTCTTGAAGCCTGTTTCTCCTGGGTTTAAATTCAATGCCCCTGAATTTCATTCTCTTGCCTTTAAAAGTTTATTCTCCCCTCTGCTTATTTTGTGCTGGCAGCATAAAGTTCTGAATGACCAATCAGGGACTTCAGTCTGTAGTGCCCGGTGATCCTGGTGACAAGCACGGGCTGAGCAGTACAAATCTTCCCTAAATCCAGCTCTCCTTTCATCCAGCCGTGCATGTACCCTTTTCAGCCTCTGTGCCTCCAAACCTTTGCAGCATTCTGTCTTTGTTTTTGGGAATGTGTGGAGCGGCGCTTTTATTAATTGTGTACCACAGCCTGTGAACAAATTAGCATGTGTGCACAAAGGTGCTTTCCTGGCCACCCTATCCATGCAGCTACGCTTAATTGGTGTGTGCATGGCAAGGGAGAAGTGGTCAGGCAGGCAGGCACTGCATTTGCCATCACTCTCTTCCTCTCGCACTCAGGAATTCATCTACATTAGTTTTGAATCGGAGTCTCCAGGCATCCTGTTTTATTTATGCTGCAACTTTTTTATCAGCCCCTAAATGCAATTGGAAAGAAAAAATCCATGCAGAGGATCTTTAGGAGAGGACGAGGGAAGCTGCTGATGGTGATTATGCAGTGAGACAATCAGCATGAGGAGCAGCTACTGCCTCTGAACAAACAAGTTATCTGTAAAAAATGGCAGCTTTGATCAATCTCTGTTTTCATTTGCTCCATGCGAGCCTGTAACCCTTTAACTTCAAGTCCAGCCATTAAACTCAGGCTGCTCTAAATGATCGCTTTTGTGTGAAAAGCAAATTGACTTTAAAGTGAGATCAAGAGAATGATTAAATCTGTTCATTGCGTCTTGGCCACCTACGTTCTCCTTGCACACAGTGGGGTGTTTTGTTTGGGACTTTTCTGGCAGCTATGCAGAACAAGAAGGCAAGCCTCATCTTTCACATCGCCATCCTATGTGCATGAGCACCCAGGGTGGTGCTCCAGATTGAGAAGGACAGAGGAAAACAAGATGCAAGTGAAATCTTAGCATGGCAGGAAACTATGCCTCTGCAATAATGCTACTGGCTGCTATCTAAAAATAAGGCTTTCTAGTCCATGGCACCCAAATGATTTGGGATTCTTAAACAAACAAACAAAATCTTGCATGAGAACTCTTCAAAACCCAACCACGTCCATTGGCCAACCAGGATGGAGAACAGGTGGAGAAGAGATCAGAGAAGATGGAGGATTAAAATTTTACTAAGAAGAATAAAACAGCCCTTGATTTCTTCACAACGTTAATCCCCCATCCCCTGATAAACCATGTTAAAACAACACAAAAGCAGACAGTTGCCCAAATGTACTAGTTGTAGAAGGAGTCAGCTTCTGGTTATAAACATAGAGTCTTCACTGCTTTGTTTACTGCAATCCACATTCTCATTTGGGTTAAAATGGGGATCAAAGGAGATGGAAGTAGCTGGAGGTGAGGAGATGTCATTACCTGACGGCTGACATCCTTAGCCTACAGTATGTAAACTTACTCTGCTAATTGTGTTATTGTTTTGAGGCTGGAGTTAACAGCAGGGGCATTCGGATATGACAAAACCAAACCAGCCACATATAAAGCAGCTTCATTCTGAAAGTCATCCACTTCAGAGATGTTGTCCATGTTTAAATTAGACAGGATTTAAACCAGTTATTCCTCTTAAGTTTACATTTGTCTTGTCATTAACTTCTTTCACAATGGCTACCTCCTTCATATCATTGGATGAGAAACATAAGCAAATATAAGCAAAGAATTATCCAGTAAAAGAGTGAATGTGGCTACACACAAAAGGGTTTCCAATACACAGCACCAACTAAACTGGTAACAGAAGCACTGATTGCTACCAGTGCTACCTTTGGAAGGATGGCTACATTAGGGATTTAAAGGTGATCTTTAGGAATTGCATTTTATTATAAGACAGGAACCTTCACTAGAACTTCGACTCAATGGATATTTAGAGCCCATTTTTGTAGAGTTTCTACCACATACCAATTCATTACAACAAATCCCAGGGTACTGCAGTAAAACACCTCTGCCCTGACCTGCAACAGACCAGTTTCCTTCCTGGCCTTCTTTAGTTACTGGTTATTCCTCAACTGTGAAAAGCCAGTACCTTCTTAAGTGATCTAATGAGACCAAAACCCAGCTGTCCAACAGCTCATTCACCACTACCGGCCCAAATCATGCCTGTAGCGTGGGCCCCCCAAGGAGCCTGGATCCACAACCTGCTCTTTCAGCCAGGCCCTGCCAAGAGGCTCCTCTCTCGACTGTAGCACAAGTGAAGAGATTTCAGAGCCGGTAACAGCACGAACACTGCTGCTTTGGAGCGCAAAGGACAGAGAGCATTTGGCCTTCGAACCCCCCGCCCTTTAACACGGAGATGAAGCATTCCTAGCAGCGGACACGGCCCCACTCTTGAGGAGCTGGGCTCCTCTGCTCGCTGTGCGCTTCCCGCCGGAGAGGACCACAGGAATACAACGAGTGTCGCTCCCGGAGACTCGCAAAGCTTGGAGGCAGCCCGAGCCCGCTGACTTCCAAGAACTCCGCCAGGCTTGGCAGGGACCACGTCGCCTCACAAAAGCACCGCTCTGAAAGCGGGCGACTGAAAAGGGGAATTCAACCCTCCGCTCCCCCCGCCTCGGCCGCTGCGCTCCTACCTTGTAGACCTTGCCGAAGGCTCCGTCGCCCAGCTCCCCCAGCACCTCCCACACCTCGCCGGGGTCCAGGTCGCGGCGGACGTGCTCGTACTCCTTGGACCGCCGCTTCTCGAAGGTGGAAAGGCGCAGGATGCGGCGGAAATTAGCGAAAGCCATGCTGGAGCGGAGCGGCGGGGACCCGCGTCCCGGCCCCCGAGCAGGTCCGAGCCGCTGCGCGCCGGAGAAGCGGAGAGCGGAACCGCCTCCAGTCGCGCACATGGGGCCGGCGCCGCTCCACCTGCGGGCTCAGCTGACCCCGCCCCGCGCCAGCCGGCGCCGCCCTCGTCTGCCCCCGGTTCGCAAGGCCTGGTCCGGCCCGGCCCTGCCCCGCTTGGCACAGCAGAGCCGTGCTGGGGCGGTGCACGGAGGCAAGTGCCCGCAGGTGGAAGCCTCAGCGACAGGGACACGTTTCCTTCTCCTCCCGGCTCATCTCGTGTGGAAACGGCCCAATGCCAATAGTTTAAAACGCCCGGTAACGGGGATTTGCGGGTGTCAGCACCGCGGGTACCCGTCATGAGTTTGTTTTGGAGGAGATGGGACCCAAACCGGTGTCAAGTGTGAAGGCTCTCATCATCCCTTCCCTGGCGCTCTCCGCTCCGCTGAAAACCCGGTTTGAAATCGAGTATTCAATGGGGACATCTAGGGGAAACACCCGATGGTGCAGCCGCGCTTCAGAACGTCGGGTTTGAACCGAGGGCTTGGAGGTTAGCGCTCAGCTGCACCAACATCAGAGGTGCCAGCCCCGCTGCCACCAGCGTGCGTTTGCTCACATACGTGCGCGTGTAATACAGGAGAAACTCCGCACATCTCGCTTTGAGAACGGCCTCGGTGGTTTCTCATTAGTTCCCCAATACCTGAGAGCACAGGGGCTGAGCGTTGCCTCTCCTTGTCTGTGCTGGGTTTGCTGTGGTACAATCAGCCCTCACATTTATACTGGGAGTTTCCCCGATGTTGAAGCTGGAAATGCTACTTAAAACTCCAGTTCCTGGAAATGGGTGTCTGTGTGAGAATTTCAGTTGTCTTTTTCGAGGAAAGTTTAGTATTCCCTAATATCTTCCCTTTCCCCCACTGAGGTGTAGGAAGAACAAGGTGAGAACATAACCCAAGTGTATCCCTGAAACAGAAGGAAGCTGAAAACGATTGAGCTCAAACCCAGACTCCACGGGCTTTGGATCAGATCTGATACAAGGTGTGGATTTGGAAATACATAAGAACAGAATAGAACGGAATCAGAGCAACTGCTTTCCACAATTTATTCTCCATTTTCCCACTGTTTTCCCACCCCTGATCCTGTGGACAGACAGTCATGAGCATCCCCACTGTGTTAAGCACAACCACCCTGTGTCAGCACAGGCCTCTGTGTTACCCAAGGGGAAGGAAGTGCTGACCTGACTAAAGAGCACTTTCCATGGTTATCGCTGCACTGGATTGGACTCATTCTGGGTTTGAAGAGAAATGGGTGATAAGCATTTTATAGAGAATCATAAAATCAGCTAGGTTGGAAAAGACCTTTAAGATCATCAAGTCCAACCTTTATCCCAGGACTGCTAAGTCCATCACTATTCCATGCCACTAAATCCTTATTTAAACATAGCAGCAGTCCAGCTTGCTAACAGCTAACTTGAACATGAAATTGGGCATTTAAAAGCAGCCATCTCTGCATTGCAACTGCTGGACACAATGCACAAGGCATTGTTATGTACTGGAAACTAGAAAAGCCCTGGATAAGCTGGAAAACAAAGCCCTACAGCTGCTGTGCAGCACCTCCTCAGCACAGACCAACACTTCCCTACCTCCTGCCTGTGGCTCTTCAGCCTATTGCCTTGTTTGTGCAAACCCCCGTGGTGCTCTAGCTTGAGTGACACCTCTTCCTGTGGGATTTACCCCACTGGCAGAGATCTGAGGGGAGTAGGATCAGACCAGGCTGCAGGGACTGTTCACTGTTGGGGATGTTTGATGGAAATGTTGGATCTGGAGATTTGGCTCTTCCTCTGCACTGGAGAAGATTAAATAGGACTAAAAATAATTGCTGGTGGATCACGAGTTAAAAGTGACACCTCCAAAGGAAAGAAATGGTTCTTTTTACAGTGTTTCTGTTGGAAAAGTAATTTTTTTCCTCCAGGGGTGGGGAGAAAGAGAAAACAGAAAATGATGAGACCTTTAGCATTGCCTTCTACACAGAAATCACATATGTCTCGTTCATAAATCAGGCAATCTTATTAATACTGTCTACTAATTCTGAACAGTATCTCTTGTCTGCCACTCTGTTTTAATTGCCTGTGTAACCTGTCTGGGAGCAGTGGGCATTGAAAGTAAAATGAATCCTGCTAATTATTGCCCTCAGCTTTGTGCAGACAATGCCCGAGAGCTCACTGTTTTCCAGATTTGCAGTTTTATTGCTTTCTCCATTACACGACCAATCTGAAAAGGACCAGATCAGGCTGCTCTTTGACTTGCTGGGCTGAAATGTGAGGCAGGGATTTGCTTTCATGACTTCTATACTGTGGTGTGCATCCTCCTGTCATATGAGGTATGTACCTTGCAGGTCCTGGGATCAGTACAGGGATATCTGCACCATCCAACACACCTGTAAAAGGAATCAGCTCACTGGAGCTGATCTTTTCTCATGGCATGCAAGAAGGTCTGGATGTGGCTGTGATGCTGCTGCATAGAAAAGGAAAGCAGGGAAACAAATGCTCCCTCTGTTAATACCAACCTTGCTCCTCCAGGATAAATACACCCCTGAAGCTGTTGCCAGGTAGGAACCATCTTCCCAGCTCAGGCTGTCCATCTTAGCAATGAGTTCTCCTAAAAACAAGTCCTCAGCTGTGGCTACCTCGGGGGAAGAGAGCAGAGCATCTACTTTCACGCACGGGTTTTTGCTAGTGTGTTGGTGCAGCGTGCGCTAATGCCCTTTTTCATCCTCCCCAGCATCACATAAAGCTCAGGCTGGGATCCTTTCAGGTAAGAGCAGTGAGGAGAGCAGGCTGTGGTGAGGTGGTAAAGCCAGGGTTAGCCCTAGAGTACAGCCTTGCTCTTGGACACAACCTGCAGCTCTGCTCCAGACCAGGCACCCGGCTGAGAGCCAGCGCTTGGACATGGGGAGAGAGGAGCCAGCTGCAGGATGTAGCCCTGCAAGTCATTCTGTGCATGGCAGGGATGGGAAAGGACCTCTCAAAGCAGCCTTAGAGCTGGGCTGGCTGGCAGAAGATCCCACCAGCACAGCCTGAGCCTAGCCAGCAGCAGCCACACGATCCCGCATGGCTCAGCCTCAGGAAGCACCAGGATTTTGGTATTTCCTGCAGGCGCGACTAGTGGGAGGTCACCTTTATTCTTTAGATGCAAGCACTGGTTGGTGTTCCATGTATTCTTGCCAAGCAGGAAGTCATTGCTTGTCATCTGTTTCTAAACCTTTCTGCCCCAAAAGAGAACCATCTTGAACAGCAGCTCATCCACCAGAGCTGCCCTTCAGCTGTCGGATGTAGATGGGGATAAAGGGATTGATTTTAACCAGTTTGAACCCAGAAGGCTTTTCTTCAATCTCCAGAAAGAACTTAAGATATTTGAGGACTCTGATATTTCTGGATATAGGGTAAAATTAGAGAAATTACATTCAAAACAGAAACCATGAAAATGCCCCTAAATTCAAAGGTAATCTTTAGGGTTAATTTTGCACCGTAGCCTCTTCTCACTGAAGCCAGAGTTTTCTTCCTGTTGCCTTCAGGAGAAGGTCTTCATAACTTACTACACAGTCTGAATTGAAACTGTTTTAACAGTCAGATAGCAACAGGAAGAAATGATTTTTTTGGGGGTAAACCAGACATCTTCCTCTGTGTGGGGAGACTGGTAAGGAATCAGTCATTAACAGACTGTAGACATCTCTGCCACAGCTTCACACCAGCCTCATGACTTCAGCATGCTCCCACAGCACATTTAGCAAGGCAGCCATTAGTAACCAAGGGAGATCCCTTCTCTTTCTTCTCCTTTCTGCTGGTAGGGTCCTGGGTTATTGTTTTAACTGAAAATTCTCCTCCATGTTCCACCACCAGCATCCTCTTCAATTCTTTGTTTCAGGCAATTGCATCTCTCCGGTAAGCCCTGCAGGGCTTGCAGCCTGCTTCCTGTGCGGTTTAGCAGCACAGCGAGGTATCAAAGCCTCCATCCTGAGCACAGTTCTCTGGTGCCCTCAGAGCAGTTTCCTGGAATAAGCTGTTTCAGCCCGTGGTTGTGTTGATCCCATCCTTTCATCTCCAGGCTGCCTGATTAAAAGGCCAGTGTTTTGCAGGAGCAGAATGGCTGTGACAGCTCCCGCTCCCCCATCCACACCAAACTCCAGCTGTTCCGAATCACTCCAACAACTGCAAGTCATTACAAATGGTAGAGGAACAGCCACATGCCAGGGAGCAGCCCCGTCGGCCTGTAACATGCTCGGGATCAGCTGGAGGCCATGGTTGGAACCAATTTCACCAGTCAGTTGGGATACCAGAACAAGTCAAGGCAATGAGAGTCTGGGCTTAGGGTCTTTCTCTGATTTATATTGTGCAGGGCTGCCTTGCTGAACTAAGGATCTACCTCCTCTCCAAAACTAGCAACTGAACTACAGTGAATTCAAGATGTTTGCAGTCTTCTGCCTTGACAAACAACAACAACGAGAGGAAGGCGATCACAAAGAGCCTCCCATCAGGACAGCAAGCTCCTAACAGGCAAACAGGAAGCCTTTAGCCAGCAGGGGACAACACAGCCTCGCTTCTCTGCCCCCCTGCGCTCAGTTTACAACCACCAGCCAGAGATGCACTGAGTTTGTAGGAAGTGAGTAAATTTCAGTGCTGCAGGGAAGCCTTTCCTGTTCTGTTTTCCCCATTGCACATCACCACTGTTCTGCCCAGGGCAGCACCAGAGACTGGCGTCCAGTGAAGGACTGATAAAACCTGGACTTCAGCCTTGTGCCTCAAAGCTCTCCCCAGGAATAAGCCTGATGGAGCATTACCTTGCCCCATGTAATGCAGTAAGCGTTGTCTTGGTACTTTAGGCACCACCTCTTCCTGTCCCTGTGTTAACACACTGCTTTAGTGAGAGCCTTTCTCCCTGGTGCTGCCGTTTGGCCACACTCAGACACACACAAAGCAAGGCTGGTTTGGAGCAGGGCAGGCCAGGCTCTGAGGCTGGAGTTACTCACACTGGCAGCTTTCTGCTCCCATGCTCTGGGCTCAGGCAGCTCCCAGCATCTGTGCTGGTGAGGAACAGCCCAACGACAGGAAACGCTCTTTGCTTTGTTAACAAAACCACCTAATTAAGCCCATGTGGACGGAAAGCAAGAGGCAGTTTCTCTGTTAAATATTGACTGTTTACCCTTTGGGCACAGCAATCCAGTGAATTTATTTCCCCCTCTCACCTTACACACAGGGCATCACACCACCGAGCCTCCTCCAAACTCACTGCCATTAGAGAGCTTCCCTAACGAAGCAGCGGGGCTGCAGCATAAGGGACTAATTAGAATAGACAATTCCAGTCTCTCTAAGCTCACCACTGACCTCCCATGAAGCCAGGCTTGGGCATGCCTGCAGGGTGGTATCCCACCTCTCAGACCTCTGCCACTGCGCTGAGTCCAGAGAAAATAAACTGCATGGCTGAAATCCCAACTTTCCGGGATTATTCAGAGAGAGATCACAACAAACCACTGCGCAGAGATGAGAGTCCAGTGCCTTTTCCATAAGCTAACTTGGTAGTTTTAGCCTGGATTTGGAAGGACCAGCCACCTCAAGCTTTCAGCCAGATGTTCCCTGCAGTGTCCAGAGCAACCCTGGGTTTTGCCCTGACCAGAGCAGTTTCCCCAGCATAAGCAGCAACAAAATCAGATCCACAATTAAAGACCATTTCTCTTAGTGCTGTCTCTGGAGCCCAGAACCAGGGATTAACCCAGAACTGGTCAACAGGAGCACAGACCAAGCAGGACAGGCACATGGGATGCAGCTTTAGGCAAGAGAAGGATATTAGAACTTGCCATGGGGCATGAAGTGAGGTTGCAATGCCCACCATGGGACACACAAGTCACAGCATGTTATGCAATGTCATATAGTGAGATACAGGTTGATAAACCATGACACAATACAAACATTAATTATATGTTAATTAGGAACAGAAACACTGTCATCTATATAACATAGCTCTATAAAGCATACATAGTCTTCTCCCCTAAGCTCGTATGCTGTAGGGTATGAAGCAGCACTTCATTGCCCTGTCACAGCACTGCTTGAGAACATTTAAAGTCTTCTGCACTTTTGACTTAATCCATGTCCTTTTGGGGTTTTCCTCGGGACAAGTCAGCCTGGAGTTCCCCAGCCCACTTCATACACCAGAACATGCTGCAGCTGCACGCTAAGGATAGCTTGGTGTGGTGTGGGTATTTACACACACATGCACCACTAAGACAGACATCCCTCTTACTACTCGAAAGTGAACAGGCTTCCCTCAGCTAAGGGATGGGTACAGAAAGATCACACGCAGTTTTACAATCCTGGTGTCCAAGGAGATCCGCTCCAGTAACTTCTGTGTCCATGCTGGGGCAGGCGGGGTCTCATGGGTCTGAACGAATGGCCACAAATAAGCCCTTGCACTGTTATTTTACATATACAGTGCATATGTAAAACACACATAAATATAATTATATATATTATTTTATAGCTATAAAACATATATAATAAGACATATATTAAAAGGGTGAATATGCATAGATACACAACAGATTATAGACACACACATGTATAAAAGGAATAAAAAATACACCTGAAAATATATTTGTATGAAAGGAAAAAATTCCAGGAAAGTCACATGCTTCTTTGTAACTCACATCACAAATTAAAGTGAAATCATGCTTAGCTTTACAGAAAATAATTGAAATGTTTAATTAACATTAGACCAAAGAGGCCTACAAAAAATTATTGCTACTCCTCTGATACCTTGGGTAGTTAATTAAGACTATAAAAGTGGTGACTTGAATAAAGGCAATGTCAGTTAATGTAATTATAGGAGAATGACACAGATCCGTTATCTTGCACTGTCCCCAGGAGCACATCTGCAGGCAGCAGATGCTGGGCGCAGCAGAGGTTGATGCTGGATATCTGAGCACACACATCTCCAGGCACGTCTCCATGGACTGCACGTCTATTTGAGAGTTAAAACATCATCAAACACCAAAATCACTGCAAAACATGCCTCTGGGCTATCAGACACGTAATGAAAAGGTTGTAGAGCTCCAGCTCACAATTAAAAACCCTCCTGAAGACCTTTAACAAGAAAAGCAACACTGCATTTATTTCTTAAGGCATGGAATTTCCAGGAGTACTTTTATTTTTTCAAATGCAGAGGAAGAGAAGTTTCTTTTTTGTCTTAAACACAGGACATTGTGTACAGCATTTCTGGTAGCTGATGGTGGTTTGCTCTCAATGGCAGAAGATCTTCCCTTGGCTCAGAGAAGACTAAAACACATAATTTAACAGTCTAAAGAGAACCTGCTTGTGCTTTGCAGTTGATTAAGAATATGTGCACGCACTACTGAGCTCTGTCAACCAAGAAACAGAGGTACAACATAAAATACATAATGCATTTTAAAAGTTACCTGATGTTCATAGCATCGTTATATTGGCCTAGAGTCTTCACTGACTGAAGGAGCCAGGGAGGGGGGAAAAGAAGCATGTTTAACACAACAGTATATATGACTCCAAAAGACTTTATAAACAGTTAAGGGAAAAAAAAACAAAACAAAAAACCCCATTCATGTCACTCATCCTTGTGTTGGAGCTGTGTATTCTGTGTGTCAGTACCAAATCTAGCACCATATCCTGCACAATAGGAATGCTTGTTACATGGCACACACAAACGAGCTGCATACAAAAGGTTTTACCATAAAAATGAAGATATTTATTCAAGAAGTACAAATTTGATGGTACCAGCCATCTTTGAAAGCCATTACCATGAGGCAGAGAGGACACAAACCAAAGTCTCTTGCTCAGAGCATATGAAAGTGTCTTACAAGTTGCCGGCTAACAGAGTCATTTCAATCATTGCTCCAAAGCCACCTCCACTTTTTCAACATTCCCTGGACTTGAGAGGCACAAATAGGGTTTCTAATAAAAGACCGGTTATTATTTTAATAAAGCCATCAGCTAAAATTTATGTGGTTTTAAATTTCCTTAAACTGTCTCCAGCCTTTCACTGGATTCAAATTTCCTAGAGGAAAAATGGGACTTGGGAACGAGCAGGTGCGGAATTTTTGGAGCTCGAGATAAACTAAAAGTTTTAAGGCAGGAGTCAGGATTTTAAGCTCTCTATTTGCCCCATGGCTCTGATCAAATGGTCTTTGTCTGTAAATACACAAATACAGAGTTTATCGCATAAATACCCAACAAACGGTCCTGCATGGAGGGCAGGAACATCTGCTTTCATGGAGAGTCCAGTGGACATGTTTCTTAGAAGTCTCCAAGTCCACATAAGAAGCCCGCTGGTTAAAACATCTCATCTTCCAACTAGTTGATTTTTGTAGGCTCAGTGGCATGGACCTCGCCTGGAAGGAGAGCTATAGCTCCATCTCCTATGAACAAGAGCAACACCCCACGGCTACAAGAGTATCTAAGCAGATGAAATACAGAAGAGGAGAGCCTTTTGAAGAACAGAGCAATCAAAAACACTTGATGAAAGGGAAAGTCTTAAAGCAGGCAGACTTGTATATACAGTCATTAACCAACAGAAGTGTTTGTAGCTGCGGATGTAATAGCAGGACATTCATCTTCTTTGGGAGAAGACAGAAGCACGGTTGCTGGGAAGTGTAACTCCAAGGCTTCCTACATCAGTTCACTTGCAAGGCAGACCACCAAAATCTTAGTGGGTTTGAAGCAGATTTCTTCTCAGGGAGCTCATCCCCCCACCCAAAGCAAGTCTGCTCAAACACCTTTCTCCAATAGCTCTACATCCTGCTCCAGGAGAGCACAAACTGTCCAAGAGCTGGCAGTCATCATCCAGGAGGGAGCCAGAATTACAGGGGAACTGGCGAAGGGCAAAGGAGAAGAAGCCGCTTTCTCTTAACAGGGACTACAGACATTTCAACGTAACAGGAGCTGAGCAGCGCAGTGAAAAAGCCAACAGATCTTTAAATGTAAACATTCTCTGCATAAGGTGCAGGGTCTTGGATGTCTGTACAGTGGCACAGAAAAAGGTTTGTAAAGTAGACACTAAGAGTCAGAAATGCAGCTACCACTTTTGCTTCTGAAGAAGATAGAAATGGAGACTTGTACAGCATTCAGTCTGTCAACACTTACACAGCAAAAATGCTTTCAAAAATCCATGGCTA
>JAVHNF010021972.1:0-12084 GCA_034783455.1 Micropsitta finschii | reverse complement strand
GGCTTCTAAAGTACCCATGTAAGTTTACTCCATTTTTATCAGCATTGTTAAGGATGACCAACCTGTGAGTTAGAGTATTTGAGTCTACCAGTTTGCATCTGGATTTTTATTTTAAGGGCCATATCAGAATTAATCAGGGATATGGATGAGGCAGAATTAACTTTGTTGTTGCTATGGCAGCTGCTGGCATAGAATGTATCACAGATGTGTTGAGAGAAGGCCTATACACAAAGTTCACTGTGACTATTAAAATAAGGTGGGCAGTCTCCCTGCTGGGACTTGGGTTCTTATGCCTGAGAGTCCGGGTATGGACCAGGAGACTCTTGTGCTCTGTGTTATCACAACCAGAGTAAGAGGACAATCTTAAGAACCAGCCATGGACAATGAACAGCAGTATGAAAAAATGTGTGGGTTTCTTCTTATTTTGCTGTAGCCTTCTCTGGTTACTCTGATCAATGGCTTATCCCAACTCCATTTACTGTAGAAGGCATCTTCTTGACAAGTCCTTGGTTAACTTTTGGATGCCCAAATTAGGAAAGCTGGAACCACAAAATCAAAAGAGCACAAGGAAGCAGAAAACAAATACAGTTAGCTGAAGGAACAAGAGATTCAGCCCACGTACTCCTGTCAGCTGGACTCTTAGGCAGCACCTGTTTTCCTTCTTTAATCTAAAAACACCTTTCTAGATCTTAATACTATTAATACAAAGAAATTTAGTTTTGCAAATCTTATGATAATTTCACTTCCTGCCACTTTAATATTTCATAAGAAAATGTTATTTTGAATCTAAAAAATACATTTACGATGATTGCATAGCAACTAACTGCCTGCTCGATAGTTGTCCTTAAGCAGAGTTGTTAATTTCTGTAACCCCCCATACTTAGCAGATGAGCTAATCAATTAAATATTTAACATCCTTCTGGGGACTTTTGCAAGCTATTATTAAATAATCTATAAAAGATAAAAAGTACACATGTGTACACACACCTGCTGTGGTGGATTTCTTCTTCCAGTTCCATATAAAATGGACCCAAAGGGTTCCTCTGTTTTCTGCTTCTGGTTTTCCTCTGTATGAGAATAGCACATCTTGTTTCCTTCCCCTCCCCCAACCCCTTTTTATTTTTTTTATTTTAAAATAATTTCTTCCAGAGTTTATGCATAATTGATGATCTGGTAGAATTATCTTATGGATATTATGAGAATGAAAGCTGACCAAAGGTCCAGGGAAGAGGTACTTTCATTTTGATGGCATAAAAGTTTAAAGCAAACTAACAAAGCCCCCAAGGTTTTGAACACCTGAATAAATATTTGGGAGTAAAGTTGTTGTTTGCCAGAATGTAACAGCTTGCTCAGATAGATGGCTGTAGGAGCTTCAAGTCTACAAGACATCTAAGGAAACCACAGAGTAAGACAACTGATATTTTAAATGAAAAGACCAAGTGGCAAATAAAACTCCCAAACACCTCTCTCTCTCATTCTGAACAGTTTTCAGGCTTCTGCGAATTAAAAAAAAAGAGGGCACAGAACTGGAAAGGTCATCTTTTGTATATTTTACCATAGAAGTCAATGTTATATAAATTGAAAAGCAAGATATTATTTACGGTAGTAAATATTAACTATGTTGAACAAATCTTTTCATATGAAAGTAGCCAGGTTGCCACTGTTTGCTGTAAGTGAAAGATCTGAGTTGCAACATCTCACCAGTTGTACAGATAGCTTTGCAATTTGGAGGAGTTTCAAAAACACGTTTTTTTTCTGCTGGTAGTGATTAGTAATTATTCTGTCTTCAGGGAGTCATTCCATTTCTTTGTGCAGGAGGGTTTTGGTTTTAATTTTATCAGCTCATAATCATGCCACTGTGTCTTGCTTTAAAAAAGCTGACTTTGATAAAGGGTCAGCATTTATATCAGTCTGTGACTTAGGGTGAAGGAGGTGCACAGGGCTGAGGTGGAAGGAAGGTCTGGGAAAGCTGCTAGGAGAATCTGTTAGACGATACGGACCAGGATTGTTCTCTGTGCCTCTGAACCAAGGTAGGTCATAAAGTCACACCCTGTCCTTCAATTCCAGACAGAAAACATACTAGACTCCTTCTCTCTTACTTAACTCTATGTATCTTGTTAATACTATGTATGTATGGCTTCTGGGAAGTGTTTTTCAATTGCCTGAATGTAGCTAGCCAATTTAATTGATTTGATTCCCCAAGAAGCTTAAGAGAGGTATAAAAAAAATACATCTTTATTTCTGAAGCTAATTCATGTATCTGAAAGCATTTCCCATTAGATGTTTTTTGTTATGAAGTATTATACTAATGCTTTGTGTTGGGCTGGTTTTGTGCTTGATTCGTATGTCTCTGTACTCAGTGCTCGGCAGGATAAATGTTAACTGTTTTAACTGTGTATTATAAGTCCTGTGCTGCTACTGGAGTAGCTGTTGGAGAGTATGGGAAAGCACTTCTCTGCTTAGGGATATATGCTTCCGGAGCAAGAACGTGTACTTGCTGTCCTTGCTGTAGAATTGCAAATCACTAGTGAAGCCACAGGTAACTCACATGTTTGTTTCCATAGTTGAGAAGGCTGCATGGGCTTAGTGCATTAAGGTGCTCCTATTTTCCACAAGCTGTTGATTTGTAAATACCAAAGGGAATGTGCCTCTCAGTGCTGGTCTGTGAGAGACAGAACAGCCACAAGACGACATTAAGGCAAATGCAAAATATAAGAGGAGAATCCTCAGTCTTTACAGTCTCGTCTCTTCCCCATATTGTTGCTGCTTTCTTTTAGGAAATGGATGAGACAGTGATATTTTTTTCTGCCCTGGTTTACTTAAAATTCAGGTTTAAGTTCCAGGCAAGGTTAGAAATAGAGCTTTGATATGGATTTGAGCAAACTGCTGTCACTAGAGCTGCGTTTGATTACTCCACTGCAACCTTTCAGGTCTGTGGTTCTGATGGGCACTGACACTAAATTGCATAAGACAGCCTCGCAAAGGTAATGCAAAAGGACAACGATGCCTTCTTTGTGTGAAATTCATCATTCCAGCATGCCCCTCAGTAAAATCTATATTGCTAAGAGGAAAGGGAAATATTTGAAAAGGAAAGCAGTGTTCTGAAGCAAGCCCTATGGTGTGTAGCATGTTGCTGGGATGATGTCAAGGCTGGTGACTGGGAAGTCTGCACTTGCTTATGCCACACTGTTTTTCTAGGTACACCAAGATAGGCAGGAATTCCAGCAGTCTCTTGTCAAGAAGCATAGGAATAGCAGAAGAGTACTGTGGGTTTAGTTCAGTTGGTCCTTCTTGGCCTTAAGGGTCATTGTAATTCTGGAATAATCATTAATGTGTATTTTCCATAAAGTGCTGTCCATTTTTCTGAGGGAAAATGTCTTCACTTGTTTTTAGCTTCTCCTTCAAGGAACCTCAGTATTCTACATAGAAAATACATTTTGTCCTTTTTTTTTTTTTTTTTGAGCCAACTCAGGGCAATGGAAGTCCTGTCCTTATACCTGGACAGAGTTCACATTCTGGTCTTTGTCACTGATTTTCTAGTGCAAGTTCAGGTGAGGCTGCATGAGGCTTCTGTGAAAAGGTCTCAGTGGAGTATGGGGAGGCTCATTCGTAATAATTTCACCCCAGAAGCAGTGCTGCTGTAATTGTAATTGCAATATGTAATTAAGGTAGTTTGGAGCTCTATTACTCACATCTGCCATTTTTTTATTAGAAATATATGATAGTATTTAAATTCTCAAGTGACATAATCCAGTATAGTCACTGACACCTGCAACTGTGGCAGAAATGCCAGTGTAATCATAACGACCATTACTCTTGGTTCACTAAACCTTACGTCATTTCACTCTAACTTGTCTTTCAACCTAATCAGTCTATACTAGAATTTAAATTCAGCAGTTTGTTTATTAATTGTCATGGTTTCTGTCTGGAACATTGGATGCTGATCTTTTTATTTCCCCTCCTGAGCAGCATGATGGTAAGCAGTAAAGAGCTCAGTAGCAGAAAGAGATTGTTGAATGATTGAAGAAAGCATCTACAAAAAATCTGTGACTTTCCTATGTAGGTACCTCTGCAGCTGATCTCCCTTCCTCTTCACCCCAGTATCTCAGCAATGTAGGTGCCTTCAGAATTCCTTTTTGTCTTCTTCATCTTTTAGTAGTAAGGTCTGAACCAGAATCCCTTGTCTGAGCATCCTTTAAGGTTGTATTTATGTGGTGTTTTAAAATTGAAATAAGAATGGGATGTCTCAGGCTCGGATAGTCAGATTTAAATTGCTTTATTAGTTATTGATTTTTTCAGGCATTTAAAATGATTTATTAAGTACTTCAGCTGATTCAATATGGTATATTTCTTCTTTCTAACCTCCATCTTAACCTGCTTGGGAAAGGAAAACTCAATTATTTTTGTGAGAGTACTGAGGTGTCCTAGTGCAGGATTATTCTTTCTCTGGAAAGCAACAGAAGAAATTTTTAGAGCAAAGCATCAAAATGTGTTTTCTAAAAGCTATGAAATAAAGAAGTGAAATATAATAAAGATTCAAAATGTATTATTTATGAGGTTATCTAAAAGACACAGCAAACCCTTATGATTAAAACAAAATTCTTGAGTCAAGATAGCCAGCTCTCCTGATTTCTGAGTGTTTAGCTGTGGCCCTGGTTTCAAGGTGGTCATCTTGTAAATTCTGCAATTTGAAACCCAGAATTGCTCAAGCTACAAAAATCTTAATTCAGAGCTCATTGTAGTAGCTCTTTTAAGTCTAATGAGCTGTAGCGCAAGTCCTAACAGCAGGTAGTGCTCTGAATGACTGTTACAAGGTGCAAAAGTAATTCATTAAAGTTCTCCAGTAATGATAAAATGTATGTCAATCCCAGGCTGGTCAGGGCCCATGACTGCATTTTCTGTCTCTGAATGTTCTGCATGAAATTAGTCCTTTAAAGTATTACAGTTGTGTTTTTTCATCCGTGGTGGGAATGTTCTCGTGTATTTTCTGCTATTTTGAATTTTTGTCTGAAGTAATATTTAGCAGTGATTTCTTGCTATTTTTTTGCTCTTGTCCTTGCTAAGCTTCTAGGAGTGCAGTTAGTCCTAAACACTTTTCTATCCTGTTTTTTTTCTCTTTTGTCACTTTCATTCTGATTTCAGACAGGCTTTTCAGTCTCTTAGCCATTACTCTGATGCATGTGTGATGCTGTTTGCTGATAAACAGATCCTGTTAACTATTTATATGAATGCAGGTACTGGGCTTTGGCATAAAATGTTCGCGTGCTTCCCATCAGATGTTCTGGTGCACTGTGATATGTGTTGTAGGATATACTGTCATGTGTTTTACATACATAGTAATCGAGAAAGTATTCTCTAATGTTTTAGAGAAAGGAGCTATGAATCAGCATCTGGTTCTGATACCACCTCTGTCAGAGTCTAACTGCCATGTTGGGCAAATTCTTTCATTTCTCTACATCATGGTTCATGAACAGAAACTCCTGTGCACTCAGGTGATGTAGGCAGTAACAGTCACAGTGAGGGATTGCAGTTGCACGCCTTTGTTCTGCCTGAATAGCATCTCCCCACCTTGCTTGGGCTGCCTGGCACCCCTTGCTAACCCATGCTTCTATTGATGTCTGCCCACTGCTTTACACCTTCATTATTTCACGTGTGAAATGGGAGGAATGCTAGTTATCCCACCAAATCCACCATTGCATGTGTAACATGTGTAACATGGGTTGAAACATGCTTTGATAAATGTTTTGGGTGTTCTGTGGGGTCTTCATCTATGAGATGTTGGGAGAGAGCACCATGAGGAGAGATGTGTCTGGGTCCTGAAGAAGGGAGTCAAGTGAGGGGAACAGACACTACTGAGGGCTCTGGTGGCTTTATAACACCTTCCATTTGTTAACTTTGATCTTTCAGTTTCTATGTAAATCCACAATCTAGTTCTTCTAGCAGTTTCATTGGACTTTATTTTCAGGCATGCAGAAAAATTTGTGAAGTAAAGCTGAAAGATGAAAGCATAATTTGTCTGTCATTATGCTGTGTGTTGCTGATCAAACTTTTTATCTCATTTCTCTCCTCCCAGATAAGATGAGAATTAATGTACACAGTACACCAGGAAGTTGTGAGGGTTAATGACTCATCCAATAGTGCTCTAAACGTTACAGTTCTTGAAAGGGGTTTTATCTCTAAATACAGATCCTGAATTTTTGATCCAAGCTGAAGGATGCAGGCAGGTGTTTTGAATAGCATCCTAAGTCATGCTCTCCAAGAGTTTTGACTATTGTTACAGTTGATTGGAAAAGCAGTGGGAGGACTTCTGCCACCAGTTAAGTTGCTTGAACAGTAGAAAAGGTAAAGTTTGCACTGTTTTCAAGTGAGTGGGGCCAAAATTCTGCCCACTTTGGTTGGGCCTGCTACTGTTTGGTAAAATAAAAAATAGATTATGAAAGACTTTGTAGTAAAGGTTAAATTTGTAGGATTTGTTGCATTTGATACTTTTCACGTAGAAATAATATGAAGAACTTAAGTCAGCACAGAATAAATCTCAATTTTGTTGCACCAGTTGTATAAAACTAGGCTGCTCTGCTCTCCATTTGCCTTTAAACTGTTTATATTACCTAAAATGTCATTCCAGAGGAGAGTTTGGCTTACGGCTGCACTGAAAGCCATTTTATTCCATGTATGGACCTAGTCTCCTAAAGCTATTTTAGTGAGGAGCTAGAAAATATTTTTTAGTGAGCCATAGTTTCATTTGTGTTTATATGCCTAGGCCAGTTTAATGAGGGAGCTATGCTGTTCTACAATTCTTCTCTCCATTGTTTCAGGAAAAAGAGAGGAATTTTCAGATGCAGGCTGAGTTGTGTTTTTTTAAATGCTTTATTTAAATCTACATCTTGAAATCGCTGTGTTCTCAGTATAGCTACCAAAGGAATTAAACCCTTCTGTGCCTAGAAGAGGCTCTGTTAAAAAAATTATATCCATGGTTGGTGTTAATCAACATTGCCTTTAACAGAACCAAGCCATTTTTAAACCATTGTAGGTGCTGGTACCAACTTTCACATCTCAGCCTTCAGAAGCTCATTCATTTCTCTTGTTAGAACACAGTGATAGGTGGGTGAAAAGATCCACTGGTTCAACAGTGGAATCAAAAAACTTGAAGTTTTTATCCTCGGGACTATGTTGTGGCAGTTCTGCAGAAGCCCGCTGTAAGGATATAGTTATAGAACCATGCTGCTCTGGAAATGGTATCTGTGAGTTTGCTCTCAGGGTAGCTTCCCTTAGTGTGGGTGCCCAAAGAGTGGTAAGGAAAGAGTATAATTTGACCATTTGGTGCTTTTTCAGAATACTCCCTTGTAATTAATTAATATGATGTGATCTTTTAACACAGAGGAAATGTTACAAAAGTGGTATATTTATATATAATACTAGGAATAATTAGAAACAGTAGTCTTTTATGCCACTGAATATTCCTTTGAAAGTGGTAAACTTTTATCTTCTGCTGTAACTAGCAAAAAGTAGTTCTAATATGGCTGTCCAGTTTCCTCCATGTATAGTCTAGAAAGTCCTTTATTCCACTTCCAGGGGATGTATTTCTGGAATTAAAGGGCAAGTTGCACCTCTGACAAGGCATGCAGCCTTTGCGTTGACACTACCAACTGCTGTCATTCATTGTTATAATCTTTATATTTTAAGTGACCTGCAGCCAGGTTTTCAAAGGTATTTATTTGCTTAAGAGCCATTAGACTCTAAAAGGGATTTCAAAATTGCCTAAGTAAATTAGATTCCTAATTCACACTGTAGATCTGATTAGGAGGCTTCATGTATCTCTGGGTGCCTAAATACCTTTGTTTGTATAGCTGTCTGCTGGATACTAGGAACTAGCCTGAAAGCATCTGTGAAAGTCACAAAACAATAGTCAGAACACAATAGTTTTTGATAGATTTTTGAACTGTATTCAGATTACTGAAGAAGAGGTAAAGGGCTCTGAATTTCTTATTGATCTTTGTCTTTCAAAGTGCTTTGAGTCACCAGCTTGAGCAAGCCCCTGCTACAGGGCAGGACTGAAGCGGATGCGGGGCTGATAGGATGAATGTATAGCCTGTGCCACTTCCAGCCCCAGCTGGGCTACAGTCTGGAGCTGTTTCATGCTTCTTCTATTGATATGAATAAAAACTTACAAAAGATGTTGGCAACTGAGAAATCCATGGTAGATACCTCATCAGTTTGAAACTCAGTGTTTGCTCAGAATACTGCCATTCCCTAGACTGATTTAATTCAGCTTTGGGTTCTTGCAAAAGTAGGTTTGTCTTTCACACATATGTTCAGTAGGCAGTCCTTTAGTAATTTGTTTCCAAAGAAATGTCTTCAAAATGTTTTAAACTTATCCTTTAAACTCAGTGCTTACCTTGATCTTTCTCTTAGCAGAGAAATGAGAAAACATTCAAAAACTTCAGAAATTGTAGGACTGGGCCCTGTAAATCCTGAATAGGTCTTCAAAAATTCAGTTTTGCAGCAGTCTGATTTTTACATACTTGGACTTAAAATGATCACTGTCAATTTTGTATATCTCAGAGAATTGTTATTAAATTCTTAACAGTCAATTGAGAAGGTTCTTACACAAGAGAGGTTTCTTGTTAAGCATGTGGCTAAATTCAGCTAAATTGTAAGCTGATCCAGCTCATCTGTCCTTGACTTTTGTGGTACACTCACTTATATCAGAGTTAGAACTTGTACATATTATGTGAGTTGATAATCTTATGACCTACCTGGGATATCGCTTTGGGCTATGTGCTATATTCAAATGCCACTGTCAGGTATGCAGTGTAGACATGTCTACTGTGATCCACTAATGGTGCAAAGAGTCAGGCTTTTCTCAAATTTTAGGTGATATAAAGTGCATATTGTGATCTTGACTAAAATGGCATAGTAGTCACAACACCAAAGTTGACCATGGGTAACATGTAGTCTGAATAATGCCATTTGTCTCAAGGCTGCTGAACAAGTTTGAGACTGATCTATCTCAGATTCGTGTATGACTATTCAACAAGGTTGTTGAAGGTGAGCAGTGAATTCCAGGGGAAAAATTTTGAGTATTGTACCTAGGTCTTAGATCTTTTAACATCACACTGTGGCCATGGTTTTTTGTTCTCTGTTAAGGCTTCTTCGAATGAATTCTCTGTTAATTCATTCAAAAGCAAATGCAAAACTATTCCTTAGAAGCACTTTTGAGAAGTATATTTACTTTTACGTGTCAAATATTTGGATTTCCTCTTTTACCCTTGGAAATTATTTCATTGTCAAATACACCTGGAATTTACTGGATACTGAAGAGCACTGCTATCATTAAAAGAGGCAAAGGTAGAGAAGTCAGTAAAACCTTTGCTAACATGCTTTAATGTCATGCTATTACTCTCGGTAATAAAGGGTGGGTCTATATACTCCAGAGCTGGACCATATTGTAAAGCTTTGTGTTTTTAAAGCTTTTCTGCTTCCTCTGAGATGATGGACAGTCTTTTAATCTGAAACAGCAGAGGTTTGTACTTCTAAGTTAGTGTTCCAGTTTTGCTTTCTGTGTGAATGATGTTCCTAACACATTCTTGCATTGGGACAAAGGCAGATAATTGGTAGAAAAATACCAACAAAAAGTTGTTGGTTAGGCACAGTGATGTTGCAAGAAGCACACCACGTCATAGAGTTTAAGCCCCACATTCCAAAGAACTATTTTGTCTCAGAAACTAACTTTGAAAAGTCTAGACAAATTATCCTGTTTCTTTTACTGGGAATTTCACAGGTGCTGAAAGGCATAAGATTCTTAATACCAGTTGGGTTCCCAAATAGCTTAGGCTTCTCTGAATATCCTGAGTTGAAAAAGTCACTAACACTCTTGTGAGGGTGTACCACATGGAGAGGACAAAACACATGTTTTTGAGCAGTGCTTTGCAAAAGGCTGTAAATACAGCTGGGAAAATATTACTGTATTCATAGTTATAATGGCATATTGCTGTCATCTGAAAATGCTAAAACCCTGTAGTAAGATGTTAAATGGAAAGCCATTAATACACCTTTTAAAGTTTTCCACTGCAGGTTCTTGAATGTATTTGCCTCCTTTTTCTGCTACAATAGGCAGTTTTGGTTTGCGCTGGCTTGCATACCAAGTATTTAGCTAATGAATATTTAATTGCCATTAATGCAGAGACTCTTGTTATATAGAAAAATATATTGTACAAGAAAAGCCTCAGACCCATCCTCACTGGAAATGGAAGTCTGAATATTTATTGTAAGTCTGCTTTTGGAAAGTTTGCTAGTTCAGTTTAATTGATTTTTTTTAAAAGGCTTTGTGTGGAAGCTCCACGCTTACTGGATTTTTATTGTGACTTATGTGGCAAAGTGGTGCTAGGTTACTGAGCTTGATAAATGGGGAAGGATCAAATATAATAGAAAAGGTTGTGTTGTCTGATTCCTAGGCTATAAGTCTCTGAGATAGTCACGTTGTGTATTGGCACAGTTCTCATAATGCAATTAATGCATAACTCAGTCCAGCTTTCATTGCTGTCTAGACATGGGGAAGCAGAATCAAGTGTTAGAGGCTTAGAAATGAACACGAACAGAAATTAAGATTGTGAGTATCTGAAGCAAGTGCAACTAGATGAAGGGTAAACAATCTCAAATAATTAGAAATATGGTGTGCATCTTTACTGCCTAAATCCTTAAATGAATGTGTCCTTCAAGATGGTCTTTCTCTTCTGTATGCAATGAAAGGTTGTGTTGTGCTCTAACTAGCTGGTTCACTGCTTAACAAACAACAAGTTGCCTGTGAGTAGAGATCTTGAACGTCCTCACAATTCATAGTCCTCAAAAATAGGATATTCAATGCCCAAAGTGTTTTGGTAAATGACATTGAAGCTTGAGAACAGGGTAAGTCATGTGTGTTTCTGCTGAGTGAGGTGATCTGTGCAGTGTAACAATCTGTCCATTTGATAGCATGCTTCAAGTGTCCTAAATATTATGTTTATTTGTTTGGCAGGCATTATGCTTTCCTATTGAGAGCTCAAATGGTTCACTGACAGTAGCCATTCATCTGTAATAATCTATCTCGAACAGTTTCGTTGTTTGTTTTCTTTTCATTAAACATGAACTAGAATGATTTGTATGGGAATCATAATGAAAAGCCATTTAGATTTAAAAGACTTAAAGCAAAATTGCTTTTCACACAAATTTCTTTGCAATCTCTTTTCAGTGTTTTTTGTAGCACTGTTCCGAGAGATACAAACTCACTGACAGGAGACAGGGACTGTGAGATAAGATTCTAAAACCTGATCAGATACCTCAGTATGAACTGTGGGAAATGTGGGTATCATGGAAAAAACAGCTTTTAAAAAAGAACACCAGAAAGAAAAAAAAGCCCTATTGTTGTGAAGATCTGTGGATATTATTCTTTGTGTAGTGCCAAGAACAAGATCCAGACTCAGGAAGTGGTATTTAACTTTGTTATCTTAAAGTCCATGATCTCTGTAGAGAGAGCCAAGAGAGAAGAGGCTAATTTTCTCAGTAGCTTGCAGACTTCTGCAAGACCTGTTTTCCCCAGGTCATTTAATTTAACTGCTCTTTGACTACTAAAAGCAAAATTATAAACTGTCTTTTACTGCAGCCTGGATGTCTACAAATGATGGCAAGGATGAAAGCATGTTCATCTCTTATTTCCATATACCTACATTTGATGGATGTAGCACCTTATAGTTAGGAAAAAAACCTGAAGCTATGTTTTAACTGCTGTACCAAACAAAGATGAAGACCCATTAGCATCAGTGGTCAGTCTGTCACCCTTTTTAGAATAATAGAATAATTAGGGTTGGAAAAGACCTTAAGATCATCTAGTTCCATCCCCCCTGACATGGGCAGGGACACCTCACACTAAACCATGTCACCCAAGGCTCTGTCCAACCTGGCTTTGAACACCGCCAAGGATGGAGCATTCACGACCTCCCTGGGCAGCCCATTCCAGTGCCCCACCACCCTTACAGTAAAGAATTTCTTCCTTATATCCAATCTAAACTTCCCCTCTTTAAGTTTGAACCCATTACCCCTTGTCCTGTC
>JAVHNF010021952.1:0-13475 GCA_034783455.1 Micropsitta finschii | reverse complement strand
CAGCTAGAGGAGAAAGTTATGAATGAAACTGCATTTCAATTTGATTTCAGTTAGGATTTGATATGGTTAGAATCTGTACTACTTGAAATCCATAGCTAATGGTTTGAATTTGACCACGGCCCTGACTTTTACAGCCTACATTTGCCAAAACTGACAGAAGATTCCTGATGTATTTTCTCTCCTTCCTAGGACAGCAGTGCAGTGTTTTCAGCTTGCTGTCACTGAAGGAAGGTTGACTCAGAGACAACTGTTTCTGTCCCAGAGCTGCACTTGCATTTTGGCTTGCTTGGTGTCTCCCATCCAGAAACGAGCAAGGTCCAAGGCTGTAGTATGGAGTTTTCATGAATGGTTAGTTTCACTGTGAAATGTGCTCTCAAGCAAGAGGAACGTATTCTACCAACATTTTCTGGTAGCCCACAGCACCCACATCCTCTGCAAGTGAGAGGCAATAGGTAACGAGGATGAAAAAAGGTGCTGCATGTGTTCTCTGAAACCGACAGGTCAAGATGAGGTTATTAATGAAAATGTTGCTACTCGGCCTCCAGTTAAGGGAAACCCCTCTGTACCCCACCCAGCCTCTCCTTTTGAAGAGCACATAAAAGGTTGTGGACAAAAATTTGTGTTTATTTTATGGTACCTGAATGACTCCACCAGCACGATGTTCGATACTATTGCCTTACTGCACTCTCGTGAAAAAGTAATTGTGCCTGCATTAGACTGAGCACAGACATGATGCAACTTGCCCAGCACTGTTCAGAGGGAGTCTATGGCAAAGAGAGACTGAATAGCTTTGGGTATATTGCAAGTGACCAAATTTGGGATCATCTTTATACCGTTTTGTACTTTCCTCCAGGCTTTGAGCGAGAGGTAATGGGATGATAGCAAAACACAGTGTTGCAAAGGGAAGTTTCTCAGGGATCAAAGGCAAAGCATGATGCTGACTTGGCAGCAAAGAAAATGGAAGTGACCTTGCTGTGGAAAGTTTCCTTTTGCCTCTGTGTGTTATGAGGAATCTACTTATGCTGGTTAGTGTAAACATTGTGTGGTGTTTCTTTAAATAGCTGTCATTACCTGTTGTGTTTCCCTGTCTGAAATGATTTGAAAATCAGTGCAGCTCTGCTATGATTGATTGACTAATGTTTTATATCAACAGTAAAGGGTTCATGTGCACCCTAGAATGCTAATGGAGTTCCTTTAGTAGATGTTGGCATGAACTTCAGGGAAAGGCACATCATACAGATATCACAAACATTTGGAGAACAGTAAGCTGCTTGGTTACCTTCATCTGTGTCTGGTACTCAGGCATTCCCTTCATGGGAACGGGAGAATGACTGTTCAATGGTAACTGAAGAGAAGCCAATTTTGGTTGGATAAGACTGTGACTTGTTTTTCCCACAGGCTTTTTTCCTTCTGGGACTTTCTGGGACTTTCCGGGACTTTCCCTTCCTGGAAAGTTGTTTTCTGTGGCTTGCTGCTTATGGCAAACTTTCTTTCCAGTGCCCATCTGGCACTTTCAGGGGCTAAGCCAGATTTCTGCTTCATCTCATGACTCCCACTCAGAAAAGTTTTGAGAACAGAGAAGAGCTGCAGATATAACTACAAGGGGGTCCCTTTTCTTAGCCTAGCACAGCACTGCAGAGATTTTCCATTCTCTGGGCATGGGTACCAATGCTTTGCGCAGTCCAGATGAGAGAACTTGGGGAAGTGGAGATGCCCGTTTCTTCTGTTGTCTCCACGAACAAGGTGCCAGCCTTCCAGACAGAGGCGCTTGTGTCTGTTTTTACACTTTTGTTCAAGTGTCGAACATCCTGGCTGACTCTTTGATTGCCACACAGCTACTTGTTTCCCAGAGTAAACAGCACATTGTGGCTGGTGAAAGAAAGGTTCACCTCTCTGAAGTCTGAAAATGAATACTTGTTTGTTGCTAACAGCTGGCAGATCCCTTCTGGAGAAAATAACGAACAGGGGAGCAGAGGTCTCTGGGAATATGCCCTTAGAACAGGGTGAGTTGTAGAGGGGGCAGCAGAGCAAGGGATGGTGGAGAGGAAGAGTCAAATCTGTCAAGGGGTTTTGGTGTAGTGGCATTAGACTAGAAGCAGCTGCTGGTTTCACCGATAACTGTGCTATACCAGGCAGAAGTTATTTGAAGTTACAACATAAACATATTTGATTAAAATCAGATTTACTCTCGCTATGGCCTTTGTGCCCAGACTTGCTGCCTTGCAGCTTGAAATGTTATGTACTAAAGATCAGTGTGGTGACAATAGCCTCATGCTGTGTGTCAGTCTAACCAAAATGTGCCTTCTGATGGCTGACTCTCTTGAAGAGCTTAACTTGGGTTATTCACTGATGTAAAACAAAGTATAGGCATTTGGCAGAATTTTAACCTGGATGTAGGGTATTCTTCACTGAGATTTTGGATGCATTCAAATCCATGGTAGAGCAAGACTCTAGGGCGTGGACTACAAACAGATAACAGTTAAAAAGGCCTGGCATAAATACCTGTGCGTTGATCTCAATGCTCTACTTTGTACAAGTAAGAGTCATGTTTTTCTCATGGATTTAAATATTTCACTATATTATTTTCTTGCTACTTATTTCATCAAACTGAAGAGAAGGAAATCTTTAATCTGTGAAAGATTAAACCCAGACCCAAGTTTCTCCAGGCAACACTGGTGTGAGTGAAGTCATGTGCAGTCTCTAACTTAAATTTATTTTACTGCTTTATTGTCCTTTTTTTTTAAAAAAAAAAAAAAAGAAAGAAGTTTCTTTAATGCAAAATAGCTGTTTTACTCTGCACAGCATATTTTCCTTCTCGGGTTTTTGGTTACATGATTGATTACAGTTCATTTTTTCTTTGGTAATGAAGCTACTATTGAACTATTTGTGCATGCAAAAAGAGAATATTAGATTTAAGATTCATAGTCTTAATTTTAATTTCTTCCATTTTCATATGCTTCACATAAAAGTCTCTGATTTAGATTATGACAAGATATATTGACAGACACCCCCAGCAAACTATTAATAAAGACTTTTTCCCTATGGCTCTTTCTCACTCATGCCTTCTTAAAGCAGGAGGAGAAAGTAATAATTTAGCATGAATCTGTGGCATAAGGATTTGGAAGAAGGATTTTTTTTCTTTATCTCAAGATGCAGCGTAGAGACAAGGAAGTGGGATATCAAGTGAGAAGCTTCAGGATCTGATTCAGTTACAAGTCCAGATTTGTTTGCCTGAATCTTCATTTCATCACTAACATGAGAGAAAAGGCAGAACTGGAATTGTGGGTGAAAGAATTCCACTGATTCACAGCTATAAAATTTACTCTTCAAAGCAATGATCCAAAGAAAAGAATGTCGGTTGCACTACTCCAGTGTAAACAAAAGATGGCACTATCGGACACAGAAAGCACTTTGGTAATTAAAGATTTTTCTGAAACTATTCAGATCATACCATTCTGATATAATAATGATTATTTTTAGTTTCTTTCTTTCTACAAAGGGAAACCACTTTATCTGAAAAAAAGAAAACCAAAACCCAAACCAAATTCTGATCTACAAAGCTCCTTTCTTGATAGGAATGTTTGTAGAAATGCTTCCACGTTCCTGTAAATGCCCCCACGTTTCACACATCATATCATGTGAAGCTGTTCTTGACCCTGAAGAAGATGCGGGTGAATCATTAAACCAAAATGAAAGAATGTGGGGAATAGAAAGTTTGTGAATTGTGAAGACACAGCATAGTATAGAGTGGAACAAAGGGGAAGTTTCAAAGCAAGAGATATTAGAGAAAAAGTAACACCAAAGGAAGAGACTGTCTCCTAGCCTCATCTATGTTTCAGTAGGGTTAAACTAAATGCACTACAATAATGTCTGAAACAGTATGGATCTCAGTTTTCATGATTGATATAAATTTCTGTTGCCTCTTCTGGAAGTAGGACTGGATTCATGTTTTGCAATCAGGCTAAGCAGTAGGGCAGTGTTTTCACAAAAGGAGCATCATTAACAACAGAGCTGTATCTGCAGACACAGGCAGACTCCTTCCAAGGTCAGTTAGGTTGGTTTATTCTGCCTTCTTGTTATGAGTTACTTCCTCCAAAGACATCCAACACAAACCATTCTATGATTCATTCTATATCCTCAGCTGGATGTGAAAATTGCTACTTAGGCCAACTTTCTCTCTTCCAGCTTTCCTGAGAGTTTCAGCTCTTCTCTCTGGTGCTTTAGTGTGACAGAGCAGAATGTGGTCCTCAGGTTTTCCTGTCTTTATTGAGGTCAAGTTTCCAGAAGCCCAGGATATTTTTTCAAAACCAGTATTTGGAAGAAATGTCCTATCCGCTTTATCCCTGCTTCTCCTGTTGTCTTGGGCATCCTCTGCTAGGCTTATTGTGATTCCTGTACATGTTTTTCAGTGCTTGCTTTTTGGAGGTTTTTTTTCTGAACTGTGACAGAAAATTCAGAGAAGAGGTAGCTCATGAAGAAATTCATTGTCCCTCTGTTAGTCCCTTGGGAATCTTTTCAAAGCTCAGTACAACTGGAGACTTTCATTTGTTTCTCTGCAAGTCCTGTTTGCTCTGGGGAACTTCCCCATTTAGGGGGAAAACCACATTCAGCCACAGCTGGGGGTGTCTCAGGCAGCTGGACAAGAGGAAAGAGGAGTGTAAAGGACCTAGAAAATGCTTCAGAGGAACAAAAACAACTTACAGACTATCATCAGTGCACACCAGTAGACCTACGTGGACTTGAAGACCTGGAGACTTGAGATCTAAGCCTACCAGACATTTCATGATGAAAGAAGCTGGCTACCCTGGTCCCACTCCCTGGAAATAGTGAATTTGGAAAGTTGGTGAAAGCAGGTTGTGGGAAGTGATGGCAAGTTTTGCCTGATGAAGCACAGGGGAAAAGCTGAGTAAACATTTCAGGACTTCACCAGATAAAAGAAGATCGGAGGAGGATTCTGATATCTGGAGAGTTAAAAAATAAAGCCTAGGTTCAGTAGTTGGGATGTAGAAATTTTATCTATCTACCACACTGGGTCACAAGCTGGTAAGGTGTCATGCAGGGAAGATATCTGTATGTTTGTGAACACATGGGCAATAAGAAGCAGGCTGTGTAGCTCAGCTGCTTGTGCATATACCTAGAAGTTGAACCCATTCTTCCAATACTTATTTTCAGATTCAGTTTTGATTACTGGCATTATGCCATTTATCTAACATATCACTAGGTCAAGGTAACTCTGGACATCATCCTGTGCTGTGTTTAGGATGAGATTTTATGTATCCCTTTAAGTAGTTTGTTCTGTAAGAACAACTCAGAAAAAGAAGTCGTTTTGAACCACAGTTTTGAACCTATCCAAACCAATGGAAGCATTTCTATTTTCTTCACAGGATCTTTGGAGGAGAATATAATTTTCTAGCTGATTGAAAATGGAAGAGTCAGTGGTTTGATCTTACTGCAGATGAAGGACTCAAAAGAGTCTGTGTTCCCCCCCATCCTATGAAAACTGTAAGATAGGTGGCAGCAGAAGATATATTAAAAAATATTCAAATAGTGATAAAAATGTCAATCTGTTTTGGATCCCATAAGAACTTTCCTGAAAGGTGAAAAGCACAGGTTTCTTTTATTTTCTCTCCTTGGCACATTTGATAGGTCACTCAGCAAAGTGTAATGTTATGTTACATTATAGCATACCACACATCATTTATTGAGAGCAAACTCATTCATTTAAATTCAGGAAAAAGCCCTAAAAGTCAAATTACTTCTGCTTCTTAAGAAGTTTGTATAATATGTAGGATTCCTGCTTCGTAAGCTATTTCTATCATTGCCACCTTTTCCTAAAATTTTCCCATGTGCCTCTGTATAGTAAGTGATTACATGATATATATAGAGAGAGATGTTCTTTGGTTGCCAATTCAACATTTTTATTTCCTATTAGTTTCGGATGTTCCTCTGTAGCTGTTCTTTCCAATTATACTGTTGTAAAATCTTATCTATAGATCAAGAGTCTGCCCTGGTTAAATAAATCTCCGTATGTAGAACACCTTTTATTTTTCTCAGCTATGCAACAGCATAATCACTTCACCTGGCACTCAGGTACTCAGATATAAGTATTAGGGAGCTCACTGGGACTCTTCCTTTGTACTGTATGTATTTATTTCATATGGATTTCCCAGGGTGTCCAGACTGGAAATATATGTTGTATGGTGTTGGACAGTAGGCTTTATGCAACACTTTGCCATCACAGTAAATTCTTTACAGTATACTCATTTTGCCTGACTGTGGTGGAACAAGGGAGCTACTGATGCATCTACTCTAGTAAGGAAATGTGATTAAACTGTATAATTTGGTACGCAATCACCAGAATTATGCAAGCAATTACAAATCTCAGAATAATTCAGAAATCAGAATACTTCAGAAGCAAATTTTATTTGGAAAATGTAATTTACTGAAATGTTATAGTGTTTAGGAATACTGTAGAGTACCATAGCATTAATACAAGGATGTCATGTGATTTATTCATTTGTTTATTAATTTACATACATTTGTATTAAAATTAGAATTTTTACTCAGGTATCACAAAACTCACTACTGTCAAGACAGTTCTCTCCTCTTAAAGCTTATACTTGAACATTGACCCAAAAAGATAACAGAGAAACACGGTCTGGCAAGGAAGATGGAACTTGAATTGATCTCACTATAGTGTAATTTTTTAGGACTTTTAGCACGGGAGCATTTTGAAGAGAAATGTAAAGGCACATGCCAGAAAATGCAAAGGTGTAGATCTCAAAACTTGACAGGTGTCTGTGTCATAAATTATTTGAAAGGACCCTCTCATACGCAACATTCCAATATCAAACATAGTAAGCAGATTAGAGCTAGACTATAACAGGTCCTACAAACAGAAAACTGGTAGGTTTATAATTCATATGAGAAAAAAAACAAGAATAAGAGATGTCTCAAGAAAGGAGATTAAATCAAAATATCAAGGTAGAAAGTTTGTCTTTGCTGAAACATTTGTATGGTACAAGACTGTCTTGCCAAAGCTAGGAAAAGAAATAATGGGGGGAGCATGATTAACCATATTAAGCTTACACTGATGATTACACATCTACAGTGAGATCTCAGAAACACAGGCTGAGTTGTTAGCTTGGCTAAAATGATTCATGTCTAGAGTGGAAATGTGGATTTGTGAATGATGAGCGTGAAGTTGTCAAGTGCATTGGAGGAGTGTTTATTCAGAGACAAGGGGCAGAAGAAGAGAAGGGAACCAAACCCAGGGCTTGACAGAACACTCCTTTGGAGTTATGGAGCAGAATGAAGATGCCTCCAAACAGCTTTGTGAGGGAGGAGGAGAATTAGGAAGGATGGGGACCTTGAATCAAATGAGTGTCAAATTTTCAGAAATGACATTGTAGTTGTGTCAAGAGCAACTGGCAGTCCACAAAGGGGAAGCCTGCAGCACTACAGTTGTAAGCTTCAGTTAAGAAGTCACTAGAGACTATGGTGAAAATAGTTTAGTTGAATTCAGTTGCCAGAAACTGAACTGAGGAGGCCTGAGATGTCATTAAAAAACCAGCCCTAGACAGTGAGCTTATAGGTGCCATATTCTGCATTCCTGGAGTATCTGAAATCAGTAGTTAGGTTTACCTGCTAATTAAGAACATGCTGCTAAATAATTCTAAAAGAAAGAGCTCTTCCATGTTCCGAGTATAAAGCCTGCAGGAAACAGCAGCAGCTGGTAGTACAGGATGAATTAGTTGAGAGACATGAAAATGCATGTAAAGAATAAAAACTGTGTAGCTGGTTTGGTGAAAGAAACCCAACCCCAAAACTTCACCAATGCAATATGAACTAGTCAAAATAAACTCAAACTATTAAAAGTACATGGTGAAAATAAAGAAAAATAACAGATATTGGAAATTGAAAACTAGAAATAATTGGTAGAGTTCAGAAAAATACATTTAAAAATCAACAGGAAGAGCTATGTTAAAATTGCACTGATTTTGAGGAGACAAGTTTGCTGCTCATATTTGTATCAATTTCTTGTATGTGAATATTGGCCACAATTTTAGGCATTTTTCTTAATTAATAAAAATTATATTTATGTGATCCCTAATTAATTCCAACAGAGAGAGAAAAAGCTGTAAAAGTAGCAGACTTCAGGATAGAATGTAATGTGTTATTCATATTGGGAGGAGAAACAGACAAACAAGAAAAAGATTAAGAAAAAGAGAGAGGGAGTAATGCAAGGAGGTGCAAAATAGACCAGGAGCTGGAATAGGGAAGGATTGTGATGGCAAGAGATGTCAAACGAGGAGCACAGATGAAAACTTAGACTTGTGAAGTGAGGAGGAGGAGAAAACTAAAGAAAAGGCATGAGCAACTGGAAGCAAGCTAAAGTGAGAAGGAAGATCACAGCATATTTAACCAGTTATCACTTAAAAAAAATGATGGCTTCTGGTATGATTTAGCATATATTCTGTAACTACCTTAAAGTCCTCAGCCGGAAAGGAGACCCATTCTGTTAGACACTACACAGCTGTAAATACTCATCACTTTTGCCCTGCTAGGCATTTTTAGTGAAATAAACCTCTTTCCACAAGTATCTTCTTTCTGATCATAATTTTTAGCTCTAAATTTACATTTTCCTTTTATAAACATTTTTTTTTTCTATTCCATTTGAGAAAGGTGATTTAAAAAGTTTACTTTGTTGTGGATTATTTGTTCGTTCTCCAACTCTCACTTTATGAGCTCACCCTTTTACTTTAGAAAGTTCTGCTGATTGTTTCTGGAATGAACGATCTCTCTACACAGAAACACTGTGAAGTGAAATGGTATCAAGAAGCTACTGTCAGTATGAGTTCAGTCTGCTTCAGTCAATTTCAGCTTCACTGCCTTTGGTAGAAGATCAATTTTTTCTTCTTTATTCAGACTAAAAGTCTTTTGGAAATCATCAGATTTGTCTCCGCTCAGATACAGAGGTAACATTTTAGAGCTAACTTCAGGATGGAAGACTAAAGGGATAGATCTGAATGATGAAATGAAACTTTGAAGTACTGTAGGACAAGAAGTTCTAATTGGAATGCACCCAAAACTAGCAAAATGTTTCAGTTGGGAGCAAAGGGTGAGAAAGGCTTTGGGAAGTTCCAGCAAAAGCTGAGATTTGATTAAGGCTAGTCTTGAAGTTCCCCCACCCACATATGTCACCTGATAGTCAAACATATGCACAGAAAACAGAAACTGTATGGAAGATTTTAGTTTCAGCTGCATTTCCTAGACTTACTTACAGGACCAAGATGAAATGAGAAAAGTTAATGTCATTGGTTCTCTTAGAAAGTAGGAATGTCTTCTGAAAGGCTGCTGCATAAGGAAAGATGCATTTCTTAAAAGGCTGCCCTTTAAGAGATGAGGCAGTAAAACCTGTTGGTGTTTTATTTCATTTCTGCTTACATCCCTACATTCATTCAAAAGAGTGGATGTCCAGTTATGCTTTGGAAACATACACTAAAATACATTCCTGGCTGCAAAGGCGTTAAGATAGGCATAAGCATATGAAGAAGGGTAAGAGGAAGGAAACAGTGTTATCCCCATCTTCCTGAGGTGCAGTTTTTAGCACAGCCTTTGGATATGTTTACCCTTTAGACTTAAATAGACAAATAGATACAGAAGATAGCTTTAAATAAAGAATTCTACTTTCACAATATGAATTAGGTATTTAAAAGTCTTCAGGTATTCTAAAATGAATTACTATTGTCTCTGGACTAATTAATTTGAAGCTCTGCATTGCAGGCCTACTGAAATGCAGGAAATAACCTCAAGTCTTATGAATCTCAATTCCAGTATCTTTGCTACCACCCTTCCTGTCATCCAATAATAAAGATGGGACATGAGAACTGGAAG
The DNA here is from genome assembly GCA_034783455.1 of Micropsitta finschii. Classification (NCBI taxonomy): domain Eukaryota; kingdom Metazoa; phylum Chordata; class Aves; order Psittaciformes; family Psittacidae; genus Micropsitta; species Micropsitta finschii. The sequence continues at coordinate 3,578 of JAVHNF010021952.1, read as the reverse complement.
AAGAGCTAAGATCATGGGATTAATCTTCATTTTCAGCTTCTATCTTTTTTAATTAACCAAAGAGATGAACTCTTTTAATAAAAGAAATGATACCAGAAAGCAAAACATCTGTGATACTGTAAAATATCTTAAGTGAGACTGCAGAGGAAAACCCCCCACAAAGTGATGTATAGAAGTAGATAAAACACCAAATATAAAGCTCAGATCTCTGGATCCCTATGTTAGATCTCTGGCAACTGAAAGGAAGAGGTGAGTGCAAGAGATATGATGTACAAAGAACCTGCAGTATTTAGCTACAGCTTGAGTATGTGGATTTACAGAGCTGGATAAGTAAAAGGTGGCATATAACTGTGCTAAAGAGGCTGAGTTGAAGATGTTTGTGTTGTCTTGATGACAGAGATTGTGGAGAAGGTTTTGGGGAGAAAGGCTTCAAGTTCTGTGTTGTCTTTAAAGCTGGTGGCTAGACACCATGAGAATAATAAGATAATGAAACCATCAGGATGGCAGAGGAATAGCCAAGGGATGAAAGACATAAAAGGCTAAGGCTGGAAGGGAAGAGGTACAATAGCTGCATTTTTGTGCGAGATTCCTTAGCAGTAAGGGATATAAGGAAAAAAAGGCAGAGAATCATTGAGTCCGAGACTAACTGAGGTTGGAAGGGATCTCTGGAGGTCACTTAGTCCAAGCTCCTGCTCAAAACAGGGAGCGTGTCACACTTAGATCAGGTTGCTCAGTCCTCGCCCAGCTGGGTTTTGGTTACACACAGTCTCTCTGGGCACCTGTTCAAGTGCTTAACCATCCTCCCTGTGACCAGGCATGAAACTCGAGGACCCTGCTGGATGCTGGAGAATGGTACAATCATTTAATTTTAAAAGGATGATTTCAGCATTAGGATAAAGTGCCAAAAGTTTCAGTGAATGAGGTTTCAGGTCAAAAGCAATTTTGTACAAGCCCTGGAGGTATGGCACAGAAAGAGCTGAGACTTTTCTAAAACACTCCTATAAGCTCTAGGGGTAAGAGAACTTCAGTTTTATTTACACTGGTAGATGGAAAGTTAATCCTTATGTGATTCAATGGCTGACCTGCCCATATTTCTAACCCAGGTTTATGTCCCCACCTGTCTGAAATGTTCATGGTCAAACCTTTCCTAATGTTTAAAACATTCTGGGGAATGCAAGCCAGAATTAAAAAGAAGGATTTAATTTATCCAGAATGCCTTCACCCTGGGTCTTCTGTTTGGAGGTTCTTTCTGGCTTTCAAAATGCAAGATGAGATGCCTCATAGTGCGCAGCCATCACCCAAAACCAAACTCAATAAAAGCTGCTGTTGATTTTGGTGGAAGCAGAGTTAGGCTGACACTGTGCGGTTTTGAAAATTCTACTCATAGATGACAACTGAAACTACCCAGAATATTAAGTGTGATGGAAAAAATACATAAGTAGTATTTGAGACTGGGAGTTACATCTCACGATCTTGTAATGCAGTGTACTTGTGTAGGTGCCAGACCAAGTCAGTTTTCTCATCTCTATGCCACACACCAAGTGACACCATGCTCAAAGCAAGGCAGAACTACTTCAATATCAAAGGGTATCTCAGGGGCCACAACATAATGAAACAGTAGCTTGAATGTCACAAGCACACAACAAGTATGCAAAGCACGAAGCAGACTTCCAGCTAAACAGCGATGTGGACATTTATTCAGTTGGTAAGTATAAAATTTACTGTAGAAATAGTATATTTCAGGTCTTAGGGAGAGACCTGCACCATGTGCAAGTTCTAGATTACTTGCTGGAGTGTGCCATAGTTCCTCACAAGTTTGGGCATCTATGATGTATGCCAGAGTGTCAGTGAAATAGGAATAGTTGTGTTTTGAGGTCAAACTCTAGTCAAGCGAATGTTAGAATGCACCTTAAGGTGGGTACCTGTTCTCAGGAACTGGACGGTTTTTTTCTGTTTCTTAATCTAGAAGTAACTTCGAGGCCTGTTTTACATTTCCAACAAGTGTAGTGCTTCTGACTTTGCTGCTGCCCATATAACTGTCATGACTTCTCCTGCATTTTTGCTAAAATGGCAACCTTCTCTTTGGACAGCCATCAAACAAATACAATGATGGGGTCACTGAAGGCTCACTAAAAAGAGATCTGTGTCTAAAGCCAAGCAGAGCCAAAGGCCAGTTTAAATGTGACTCTGTTCTGAAGTCACCATGGAAGAATTCAGTAGGAACAGCTGACATCATCACTTGCACTGGAGAAAGAGTTTTCCTCTGATTTTATCTCTGTGCAACTTGTAGCTGTGACCAAGTAAAAGAGGCGATATTTGATTTGGTTCTGTGTGAGAAAGTTCAGTCTTCAGCAGCAAGGACTTCCACAGCTCTGTATACAGGAGGACTTCCTTTGCTGCACATTATATTCCAGTCACCCTGAAAGCAGTGAGTTTGCATAGAATATTGTAAGGGACATAATATAATATTGTGGACAAAATGTCAAGAATTTCAGGGAAAGAAGCCATGATGAGCTCTAGAGATCAGGCTGGATTTACACTGTCATATATGAAAATACGCACATCTATGATGAGAAATACTGAAGATGACAAATGTGAAACCCCATTACTGGAAGCACTTTACAGAGAAATGCCCTTGAGGTGTTAAGTCTAGCTGAATTCATAAAGCTGAACAATACCTTTGGTGAGCTCAGTGAGCAGTAGATAACTGCTGTATATAAAAGATCCTTACATTGTGTCTATCGTGGTTTAAGACCAGCCAGTAACTCAGAACCATGCATCAGCTTGCTCATTCCCCTTCTTCTTCCTCCCCAGGCTGAAGTTGAAAACACAACACTGCTCCAGCTACTAAGAAGGAGAAAAATGACTGCTACTGCTGAACCCAGGACAGTGTCAAAGTTAGAGACCTAAGGAACAGTCATGCCTGGTCAGACCAGTCAGATGGAATGTCCTTTTAGCCCTTTTCCAGTGGTGGCTGACAGCAGATGTCTAGGGGTGGATTAAAAGGTAAGGACACAGTGAAACTTTTCCAGAATCTTGTTCTGGCTTTCAGTAATGTGTAGCTTATGGACTTCCATTGCCAAAGGCTTTCCTATTCAGTGATTCTTTATGGATTTTTCCAGTTGCTTATTGAGCCATACAGCACCTTGTACCCACGTTCTTTCTACAGCAAGGATTTTCAGTTTAAATTAATGTATAAAGGACCACTTCTTTGTTCTACTTGGTCTGTTTAAGTTTTACCTGATGCCCCTAAGATCTTGTATTGGAGGAGAGATGAGGGATAGCCATTACCTGTTCATTTTCCCTATGGCACATAGATCTCTAAACAGAAACTTCGTCAGCCACCTCTATTCCAGGATGGACTCTTCTCCATCATGTAACTGTGCTTACACAGCAGCATGTTGATAATATATGTACCTGTGAATTAGTCTCAAGCTCCAAAGATGAAGAGGTAGTTTGGAAGGAAGGCTTACTGACTTGAGATACGTTTTACCTGTAGGAAGATTGTCCACCAAAATGTCAAATGGAAATACTTTTCTTCTGTATGATCACTCCTATAGGTGTCAGTTATGTACAAG